>JBBDGP010003142.1:312500-384662 GCA_037952835.1 Lithobates septentrionalis | reverse complement strand
CGCACCTAAGGTCTGAAGGACACCAATTTGGCCCCTTGTATAAAAAGTCTGTAGACCCCTGTAGACCCCTGATCTAGCACTTAGCAAAGTTCTTGAATCTTCTCCAATAAGAAAAGGGGCTTCCTCTATCTTTATTTCAGTGTCTGCTCCATCACACAGATCAAGAGAACCTTCCTATCCACTCCCTAAGTTCAAGCCATTTGGGTCCCCCCCCCCCTCCTCCTCTGCTGTGTGCCTCCTGGGCGGCTGTGGGGTCACAGGTCATGTCTACACATGGGATGGCGGTGAGGATTGTGTCACCACTTGAAGGGATGAAAGGCTGTGCCGGGAGGACCTTTTGGGAAGCATTCATTTGTCATGTAGCGCCAAGGCACTTCCACATTTTACTGTACAAGACAGATCAGAAAATTCTGAAATCAACGTGCGACGCTGCACCCAAACAAAATTGACGTCCTTTTTTTTTCCTCCACAAAGAGACCTTTCTTTGAAATGTTTTGAAATTTTGAAAAAAACGCAATATTTTTGACTTTTTGCGATAATAAATATCCCCCAAAAAATATATAAAAAAAACAATTTTTTTCCTCAGTTTAGACCGATATGTATTCATTATATATTTGGTAAAAAAAATCGCAATAAGCATATATTGGTTGGTTTGCGCAAAAGTTATAGCGTCTACAAAATAGGGGATAGTTTTATGGCATTTTTATTATAATTTTTTTTTTTACTAGTAATGGCGGCGATCTGCAATTTTTATCGGGACTGCGACATTATGGCGGACACATCGGACAATTTTGACACATTTTTGGGACCATTGGCATTTATACAGCGATCAGTGCTATAAAAATGTATTGATTTCTGTAAAAATGTCACTGGCAAGAAAGGGGTTAACACTAGGGGGCGATCAAGGGGTTAATGTGTTCCCTAGTGTGTGTTCTAACTCAAGGGGGGAGGGTACTATGTAGGGGAGATGACAGATCGCTGTTCATACTCTGTATGAACAGTGATCTGTCTCTTCTCCCCTCAGAGAACCGAAATCTGTGTGTTTACACACACAGATCCCGGTTCTCCGTGTGTCAGCAGCGATCGCGGGAGCCCGGCGGCGATCGTGACAACCGGGCACGCGCATCGGCTGTGAGGGTGGGCAGCGGGCGCCACGGGGCGAAGTGACGTAACATAATGGCGTTTCGCCCAACCGTGCCATTCTGCTGCAGTGCAACTGCGGCGGCTGGTCGGCAAGTGGTTAATGTAGTCCAGCCTAGAAGGTTACGGTGAGGAGGAACAAGTGGAACGGCTGTAGATCAGAAGGTCCTCCCATGTCTCCTTCCACCACAAATCCCCAAAATAAGAGAATTATTCCTCATTTCCCCATTTCGGGACAGTGGAAGGAACCATGTATGGGGAGGGGGGGGGGTTAGCATGTGTGGCTATCAAGTTACTTCCTCAGGGGGTTCTTTCTTTCTTCGGGAGAGCCCCTCACAGTACCAGGACAAGGTCATCTATTGCCAAGGGCAAAGATGTCAAGCGGCGCCACCCCCAAAATGTATGAGCATCCTGTCTCAGCAAGAAACCTCGTCCTCCCCAAAAACATTTCAGCACTAATCTTCACACTTACCCCCCCCCCCCCTCGCAGCCAAAATTCTCCCCCCAAAATAATTCTCCCCTCTTTTAGTAGAAATCCTTCCTCCCAGCTCAAATCCTGTCCCTTCCCAAATCCCCCCTCCTAGCACAATTCCTCTACCCCTCAAATTCCCCCTCAGAGTATAAATCCCCCTCTCCCAGCCCAAATCCCCCTCTTCCAGCCCAAATCCCTCTCTTCCAGCACACCCCCGCCCCATTTCCAGTACAAATCTATCCCCCTCCAATTCCCTCCCCTAGCACAAATCCTCTACCCCACAATTCCTCTACCCCTCAGAGCATAAATCCCCCCCCCTCCAAATCACCCTCTCCTAGCACAAATCTCCCCCAATCCCCCCTCTCCCCAGCACAAATCCTCTACCCCTAAATTTTCTCAATATTCCCCTCAGAGCATAAATCCCCCCTCTAACTCCCCCCTATCCCAGCACAAATTTCCTCCAATCTCCCTCTCCTAGCACACCACCCCCCCCCCACACACACACACAAATCCTCTCTCCTAGCACTACTCCTCTACCCCTCAAATTTCCCTCTCTTAGCACAAATCCCCCCCCCCCCTCCAATCCCCTCTCTTTGCACAAATCCTCTACCCCTCAAATTACTCCTCAGAGCATAATACCCCCCCCCCCTTCAAGTCACCCTCTCTTAGCACAAATCCCGCCAACCCCCCTCTCCCAGCACAACACCCCCCCAATCTTCTCTCCTAGCACAAATCCCCGTCCCCCCACCCCTCTCTCTTAGCACAAATCCTCTACCCCTCCAATCCCCTCTCTTTGCACAAATCCTCTAGCCCTCAATTTTCCCCTCAGAGCAAGTCACCCTCTCCTAGCACAAACCCCCCCCCCCCCCCCAATCCCCCTCTCCTAGCACAATTACCCCCCCATTCCCTTTCCTAGCACAAATCCCCCTCCAATCCCCCTCTCCTAGCACAATTACCCCCCCCCCCCCCCATTCTCTTTCCTAGCACAACCTAGCACAAATCCTCTGTCCCTCGACTTTCCCCTCAGAGCATAAATCCCCCCCCTCTAAATCACCCTCTCCTAGCACAAATCTCCCCCAATCCCTCTCTTCTAGCACAAATCCCCCTCCCCCCCAATCCCCTCAGAGCATAAATCCCCCTCTCCCAGCGATTAGGTCTTTGATGGATCATTCCTCAGCACATTGTTCCAGAAGTTCCAGTCTTTGCCCGGATGTTTAATGACCGGCTGTAGTGTTGATCTCACATTCTTTTTGGGCGGTGAAGGCTTTTTCCTGCAGCAGGTGGAATCCCTCCCTAAACACGGCCGGAGTTCCCCTTTACAGCCCAGTTTGTGTCTGGCCGGCTCTCCCCGCTCGGTGGATTTATGGGAAATCCGTGTTTCCTCGGCTGTAAGCTGGTCGCCTGGTTCGCAGGCAGTAAAGTAGAAATGCTTCCTATAAAACGCGGTGGAATGTGTCCATCTGGACGCAATGAGCGGGATCGTTAACACCTTGCGTCCTCCGTGCCGCTGAACGGCTTCCTGACAGGCAGACCGCAGTACGAGACGGCAGATTCCCACGGATGGCAGGTGCAGGGAGATGCGGAATTCGCGTCATTCCCCCCGTCCAGCCTGGAGCGCGCATTAGGGGCCCATTTACAGCATGGCGGTGCGTTATCAAGCTTTGTCTCACGTGTCATCACAAATTGCGTAAAGGAAGACCATCCCAAATGAAAAGGCTACCGGCAATCCCAAAACCAGGAGGGTCCCCGCCAATCTACGTAATACCCAAGTCCGGTATATCAATCAACCAATCATGAGTCCTGATGTACAGTGCATCCGGAAGGTATTTACAGAGCTTCACTTTTTCCACATTCCCAATTTATTAATTTCCTCAAAATTCTACAAACAATACCCCATAATGACAACGTGAAAGAAGTTTGAAATCTTTGCAAATTTATTAAAAATAAAAAATGGAAAAAAATCCCATGTACATAAGTATCACAGGCTCCTACCATGTACATAAGTATCACAGGCTCCTCCCATGTACATAAGTATCACAGGCTCCTCCCATGTACATAAGTATCACAGGCTCCTCCCATGCACATAAGTATCACAGGCTCCTCCCATGTACATAAGTATCACAGACTCCTCCCATGCACATAAGTATCACAGGCTCCTCCCATGCACATAAGTATCACAGGCTCCTCCCATGTACACAAGTATCACTGGCTCCTCCCATGTACATAAGTATCACAGGCTCCTCCCATGTACATAAGTATCACAGGCTCCTCCCATGTACATAAGTATCACAGACTCCTCCCATGTACATAAGTATCACAGACTCCTCCCATGTACATAAGTATCACAGACTCCTCCCATGTAAATAAGTATCACAGGCTCCTCCCATGTACATAAGTATCACAGACTCCTCCCATGTACATAAGTATTACAGGCTCCTCCCATGTACATACGTATCACAGGCTCCTCCCATGTACATAAGTATCACAGGCTCCTCCCATGTACATAAGTATTACAGGCTCCTCCCATGTACATACGTATCACAGGCTCCTCCCATGTACATAAGTATCACAGGCTCCTCCCATGTACATAAGTATCACAAGCTCCTCCCATGTACATAAGTATCACAGGCTCCTCCCATGTACATAAGTATCACAGGCTCCTCCCATGCACATAAGTATCACAGGCTCCTCCCATGCACATAAGTATCACAGGCTCCTCCCATGCACATACGTATCACAGGCTCCTCCCATGTACATAAGTATCACAGGCTCCTCCCATGTACATAAGTATCACAGGCTCCTCCCATGTACATAAGTATCACAGGCTCCTCCCATGTACATAAGTATCACAGGCTCCTCCCATGTACATAAGTATCACAGCCTTTGCTCAATAATTTGGTGAAGCTCCTTTGGCACCAATTACAGCCTCAAGTCTTGTTGAGTATGATGCTACAAGTTTGGCACTCCTATTTTTGGGCAGTTTCTCCCATTTTACGTTGCAGGACCTCTCAAGCTCCATCAGGTTGGATGGGGAGTGTCGGTGCACAGCCATTTTCAGATCTCTCCAGAGACGTTCAGTCGGGTTCAAGTCTGGGCTCTGGCTGGGCCACTCAGAGACATTCACAGAGTTGTCCCGTAGCCACTCCTTTGTTATCTTGGCTGTGTGATAAGGGTCGTTGTCCTGTTGGAAGATGAGCCTTCGCCCCAGTCTGAGGTCCAGAGCTCTCTGAAGCAGGTTTTCATCAAGGATGTCTCTGTACATTGCTGCATTCATCTTTCCCTCGATCCTGACTAGTCTCCCAGTTCCTGCCGCTGAAAAACATCCCCACAGCATGATGCTGCCACCACCATGCTTCACTGTGGGGATAGTATTGGCCAGGTGATGAGCGGTGCCTGGTTTCCTCCAGACATGACGCCATTCAGGCCAAAGAGTTCAATCTTTGTTTTACCAGAGCAGAGAATTTTGTTTCTCATGGTCTGAGAGTCCTTCAGGTGACTTTTGGCAAACTCCAGGTGAGCTGTTATGTTTCTTTTACTGAGGAGTGGCTTCTGTCTGGCCACTCTACCATACAGGCCTGATTGATGGAGTGCTGAAGAGATGGTTGTTCTTCTGGAAGGTTCTCCTCTCTCCACAGAGAAATGCTGGAGCTCTGTCAGAGTGATCATCGGGTTCTTAGAAGAATCCTGGTGGTTCCAAACTTCTTCCATTTACAGATGATGGAGGCCACTGTGCTCATTGGGACCTTCAATACTGCAGAAATGTTTCTGTTCCCTTCCCCAGATCTGTGCCTCCATACAATCCTGTCTCCGAGGTCTACAGACAATTCCTTGGACTTCATGGCTTGGTTTGTGCTCTGACATGCACTGATAACTGTGGGACCTTCTATAGACAGGTGTGTGCCTTTCCAAATCATGTCCAATCAACTGAATTTACCACAGGAGGACTCCAATCAAGTTGTAGAAACATCTCAAGGATGATCAGTGGAAACAGGAGGAACCTGAGCTCCAATTTGAGTATCATGGCAAAGGCTGTGATACTTCTGTACATGGGAGGAGTCTGTGATACTTATGTACATGGGAGGAGCCTGTGATACTTCTGTACATGGGAGGAGTCTGTGATACTTATGTACATGGGAGGAGCCTGTGATACTTATGTACATGGGAGGAGCCTGTGATACTTATGTACATGGGAGGAGCCTGTGATACTTATGTACATGGGAGGAGTCTGTGATACTTATGTACATGGGAGGAGCCTGTGATACTTATGTACATGGGAGGAGCCTGTGATACTTATGTACATGGGAGGAGCCTGTGATACTTATGTACATGGGAGGAGCCTGTGATACTTATGTACATGGGAGGAGTCTGTGATACTTATGTACATGGGAGGAGCCTGTGATACTTATGTACATGGGAGGAGCCTGTGATACTTATGTACATGGGAGGAGTCTGTGATACTTATGTACATGGGAGGAGTCTGTGATACTTATGTACATGGGAGGAGTCTGTGATACCTATGTACATGGGAGGAACCTGTGATACTTATGTACATGGGAGTTTTTCATTTTTTATTTTTAATAAGTTTTACAAAGATTTCAAACATTATTTTTTTTTTCACATTGTCATTATGGGGGGTGGTTTGTAGAATTTTGAGGAAAATAATGAACTTAATCCATTTTGGAATAAGGCTGTAACATAACAAAAATGTGGAAAAAGTGAAGCCCCGTGAATACTTTCCGGATGCACTTTAGCTCTACATGCAAGACAAGCAGTTAAAGAACGGTTTCTATAAAAATCCAGAAAGATTTTCTTTTATTCACGGCATGCTGCCAAGCCAATTAAGACCGGAAATGCAGATCTGTTTAGCTGACTTTGATTCTACTGAATGTATATATTACATATATTATGTATTTTTATGGTAATGGTCTCAATGTATGTAGGTTTAGGGCATAGGAGTGCGCCAGGTGTGCCTTGGCACACCCTAATCACCCAGTGTGGCGCAGATTCCCCCTGTTTGGACCCCTGATATTTCACCAAAGCCACCAAATGGGGCTCCTAAAAATATAGTAAAAAAAAAGTAGTAAAAGAAATAAAATTGTAAAAAAAAAGAAAAAAAAAAAGAAGAATAAAAACTACTGACACCGTCCATTGCTCTGCTAACACTGTCTGTATATATACTGTACACACACACTCATATGGGTTTAGGGTATAAAGATATGAACCAATGATCTGCCTATTTCTGGATTGGAAAGGGTTATTAGCCCACATGACCGATCTGGTGGTCATCATTCGGGTTTTCCTGATCGCACTCTTCAAAAAGTCTGTCATCCTCCATAATTGTCCAGAGATCAGTGCAGTGACTTTACAGCTAGGGGGCGCCACAGGCCAGATCAGTACCATCCCTCCTCACAGCTCCACTTCCTGAGCATCTTGGGAACTGTTCCCCAATGTAACCTGCTGGACGATATTTTGCATTAACATCTTCTTTTTTTTTTTTTTTGTTACTTAGTATCAGGTTACAGAGTGAAATAAAAGGGAAATATTACACCCATCTTTATAAGTAAACTCTTCAGTTATTTCATTTCATTTACATAATAATAAACTCTTAGGGCCTGTTCATACCACATTTTCGGATGTGTTTCCGCGTATGCGTTTTTGATGCGTTTCCTCCCTTTTTTATGCGATTTTCATGCAATTTCTGGTGTGACTAAGTAGTGCGACTTCAATTCAACTTTAAAGCGACTTTGATACGACTTTGACTTGCTTTGTGGCTTGATGCAACCTTCTTGATGTCATGTGTTTTTGGTTTTGGCCAATCATAACAGTTCCTGGTTTTTCAATGTGGTTTGGCACGTCACGCTTTGAGTGTCATGGCAATGCAAGCACAATGCGAGTTACCAACGCATTTCTGAAGGGGGGGTGGCGTTGGTTTGCTGCCCCCCCCCCCCCAAATTATCGAGCCCCAGCCGCCACTGCCTATGATGAAGGCTCTTTACCATGTGATGAGATGTGTCCAATCACAGTGTAAATAGGAGATGCCGGTTATCGGCATTCCTCTCCTCATGCTGACAGTGCGGTGAGTATAGGAGAGCAGATAAGCAGCTTTTCTCAGTGGGGACATCTGCATTGATAATTAGTGCCCTGATTATCAGTGCAGCCCCATCAGCGATGCCCGCCAGTGATGCTAATCAGTGCCTATCATTGCTGCCTGTTAATGCCCATCAGTGCCGCCTCATCAGTGCCACCAATCAGTGCACATCAGTGCTGCCAATCAGTACCTATCATTGCCATCTATCAATGCCGCCTATCAGTGCCCATTAGTGCTGCCTCACAGTGCCCATCAGTTTATATCAGTGCTGCATATTAGTGCCTCCTCATCAGTGCCCATCAGTGCCACCTATCAATGCCCATCAGTGCCGCCTATCAGTGCTGCCTATCAGTGCCCCCTATCAGTGCTGCTTATCAGTGCCTCCTATCAGTGCCATATATCAGTGTAACCTCATCAGTGCCCATCAGTGCCCCCTCATCAGTGCCACCAATCAGTGCACATCAGTGCCACCTATCAGTGCCCATTAGTGCTGCCTCACAGTGCCCATCAGTTTATATCAGTGCTGCATATTAGTGCCTCCTCATCAGTGCCCATCATTGCTGCCTATCAATGCTCATCAGTGCCACCTATCAGTGCTGCCTATCAGTGCCCATCAGTGCCCCCTATCAGTGCTGCTTATCAGTGCAACCTCATCAGTGCCCATCAGTGTCGCCTATCAGTGCCACCTATCAGTGCTGCCTAACAGTGCCCATCAGTGCTACCTACCAGTGCCCATCATTACTGCCCATCAGTGCCTGTCAGTGCCCCCTATCAGTGCCCATTAGTGCCACCCATTAGCCCATCAGCACCACCTATCTATGAGTGCCCATCAGTGCTACCTATCAGTGCCCATCAGTGCCCCCTATCAGTGCCCATCAGCACCACCTATCCACCCGTCAGTGCCCCCTATCAGTGCCCGTCAGTGCCCCCTATCAGTGCCCATCAGTGCCACCTATTAGCCCATCATACCACCTATCAGTGCCCATCAGCACCACCTATCCATCTATCAGTGCCCCCTATTAGTGCCCATCAGTGCCGCCTATCAGTGCCCCCCAATCAGTGCCACCTATCAGTGCAGCCTCATCAGTGCCCATCAGTGAAGACGAAACATTATTTATTTACAAAAATGTTATAACAGAAACGAAGAAAAACATTTTTTTTTTTAATTCTCTGTCTTTTTTTCGTTTGTTTAGCAAAAAATAAAACCCCTCAGTGGTGATTAAATACCACCAAAAGAAATCTCTATTTGTGTGAAAAAAGTGATACAAATCTCATCCGTGTACAGCGTAGCATGACCGCGCAATTGTCATTCAAAGTGTGAGAGCGCTGAAAGCTGGAAATTGGCCTGGGCATGAGGGGGAGGGGAGAGCCCGGTACTGAAGGGGTTAAATCTGTCGAGATGTCCAATTCTGATGAAAATCTATATCTCTGCCTTTTATATTTGGTGACAATGTAACTTTTGGCAGCAGAGCTGACCATCGCTAAGGGGAATGCACAGGCACAACCCGTATTGGTGTTTATTTGACTTGCCATGAGGCATCGCTCCGCAGCTTCGGCGAGGTTCGAAGTGCCTCATGCGGCAGGAAGATGGCCGGACCGGCCCGTGTCTCCCGAGCGAGGCGATGTGCGGCTCGCGCCCCCCCCCCCAACCCCCCCCCCCTGGCTGCTGTTTGTTGTTTCAGACCGGGCTGCTGAAAGGCAGACAGCGGTTCCTATTACAAGGCCTTAATTCTCTTCATTCTCCGCGCTCTCCCCCAGGCCATGACACCCCTGACACGTCTATCATCGGGCCGGGCCCCAGCCAGGGCTCAGCGGAGGCCCTCCTTAGGCAGCCTCTGTTATTGGGTTACTGACGCCTGCTTTCACTAAAGAGCCAAAAGACCCTCCAGAAAAAATGTAACCCCATCGAAAAAAAAAAAGAGAACCGGCCTCCCCGAGCAAACCGCCGAGCAAACCGCCTCACCAGCTCCCTCCGCATCCCCGCCGAGTCCACATTACCGCCAAACCGAGGAGACCGCAGGACCGACACTGTGACATCATCACCGGACCCTCAATGACCTTTACTAATCATTACTCTGATTTCATTCATTTAGTCATCATGACTTGTATTTTTATTTTATTGTTTTATATTTATTTTATTTTATTTTACAATTCCATATTTCCAAGACTTTACCCTCTACAAATCTGCCCTTCTCAAATACAACTCCACACTGCTAAACAAACCTACTACAACACAATATTTTATTTTATTATTTATATCTATTTTATTTTATTTTACAATTCAATATTTAATCCAGCATCCCTATCATCCAATCATACAAAACTTCCAGTTAACTTTAATAGTTACCCTCAAGTTTTCTACATCTTTAAATAGCTCTATAGCTAACGGCAGTTGATTTTGTATGTTCCCATTACTTTTATTTTTTTATTTTTTATTTAATGTTATTTTACAATTCCATATTTAATCCAAAAATCATTATCATCCAATCATACAATTTCCACTAAAATGACATTTTTCAATTTTTTTTTTTTACTTTTTTTAAAAAATTTTATCTTGTTTTATTTTACAATTTAATATTTAATCCAAAATCCTTATCATCCAACCATACAATTTCCTGTTGACATTCATAGTTACCCCCAAGTTTTCTACATCTTAAAAAAGTTCTATAGATAATGGCAGTTGATTTTGTATGTTCCCATTACTTTTATTTATATATTTTTTATTTAATTTTATTTTACAATTCAATATTTAATCCAGCATCCCTATCATCCAATCATACAAAATTTCCAGTTGACTTTAATAGTTACCCTCAAGTTTTCTACATCTTTAAATAGTTCTATTAACTAACGGCAGTTGATTTTGTATGTTCCCATTACTTTTATTTATTTATTTTTTATTTAATTAATTAACTTATTTTTTTATTTAATTTTATTTTACAATTCCATATTTAATCCAGAATCCCTATCATACATTCATACAAAATTTCCAGTTGACTTTCATAGTTACCCTCAAGTTTTCTACATCTTTAAATAGCTCTATAGCTAACGGCATTTGATTTTGTATGTTCCCATTACTTTTATTTATTTATTTATTTTTTATTTAATTAATTAATTTATTTTTAATTTAATTTTATTTTACAATTCCATATTTATTCCAAAATCCTTATCATCCAATCATACAATTTCCTGTTGGCTTTCATAGTTACCCCCAAGTTTTCTACATCTTAAAAAGTTCTAAAGATAATGGCAGTTGATTTTGTATGTTCCCATTACTTTTATTTTATTACTTAGTAATCGTTACTTTTATTTATTTATTTAATTATTTATTCATTTATTTATTAACAAAATAAACCGTTTAATCACTCCATCACTCACACATCACACGTGAAAATCTGCATTTTTTTTTTTTGCTAGAAATTAACTGTAAACTCTCCCAAACATATACATTTCTGAAACCAGAGCCATCGGAGAATAAAACGGTGGTAGCTGAAGTTTTTTAACTCGCACAATATTTGCGCAGCTATTTATCAAGAGCATTATTTCAAGAGAACATACACTAAAATGATTTTTTTTTATTCTATTTTTTTTTAAATATTATCTTGTTTTATTTTACAATTCTATATTTAATCCAAAATCCTTGGCATCCAACCAAACCAGTTGACTTTCATAGTTACCCCCACATTTTCTACATCTTAAAAAAGTTCTATAGATAATGCCAGTTGATTTTGTATGTTCCCATTACTTTTATTTTATTATTTAGTACTCATTACTTTTATTTATTTAATTTTTTTTTTAATCGCTCAATCACTTACACATAACACATGTGAAAATCTGCGGTTTTTTTTTTTTGCTAAAAATTAACTATAAATTCTCCCAAACATATACATTTCTGAAAGCAGAGGCCCCAGAGAATAAAATGGTGGTAGCTGCAGTTTTTTAACTTGCAAAATATTTGCGCAGCTATTTATCAAGAGCATTATTTCAAGAGAAAATACACTAAAATTAAATTTTTTAATTTTTTTTTTACCTTTTTATTTTTTTATTTTATCTTGTTTTATTTTACAATTCAATATTTAATCCAAAATCCTTGTCATCCAATCAAACCAGTTAGTTTCATAGTTTTCTACATCTTAAAATAGTTCTGTAGATAATGGCAGTTGGTTTTGTATGTTCCCATTACTTTTATTTTACTATGTAGTATTCATACATTTTATTATTTTATTTTTATATTTATTTTATTTTATCTTATTTTTATTTTAAACTCCATATTTGATCCAAAATCCTTATCATCCAATCATACAATTTCCAGTTGACTTTCATAGTTACCCCCAAGTTTTCTACATTTTCAAAAAGTTCTATAGATAATGCCAGTTGATTTTGTATGTTCCCATTACTTTTAATTTTATTACTTAGTATTCATTAATTTTATTTATTTATTTATTTTTGAACAAAAGAAACCGTTTAATCACTCAATCACTCACACATCACACATGTCAAAATGTGCATTTTTTTTTTTTTTGCTAGAAATTAACTGTAAACTCTCCCAAACGTATACATTTCGGAAAGCAGAGGCCCCGGAGAATAAAATGGTGGTAGCTGCAGTTTTTTAACTCGCACAATATTTGCGCAGCTATTTATCAAGAGCATTATTTCAAGAGAAAATACACTAAAATTTATTTATTTTTTAATTTTTTTAGATTTAAAAAAAAAAATTTAATTTTTTTTTTAAAATTTTATCTTGATTTATTTTACACTTCTATATTTAATCCAAAATCCTTGTCATCTAATCAAACCAGTCGCCTTTCATAGTTTCATAATTATACCCCCAAGTTTTCTTTCTTAAAAAAGTTCTATAGATAATGCCGGTTGATTTTGTATGTTGCATTACTTTTAAAATTAAAATATAAAAGATTGGGTTATGTTGAGTAAATAGATACCAGACATGTCAAGTCTTACAATTGCTATTAATTACTGTAACCCCCCCCCCAAAAAAAAACAAAACTATATATATATTTATTTCTGACTATGGAGAATAAAATGGTGGTAGCTGCAGTTTTTCATATGCCGCATAATATTTGCACAGCTATTTATCAAATGCATATTTTCAGTAAAAAATACACTAAAATTAATTTTACTGCAAACAAACACAATATGATACCCACATTTTTTTGTAAAAAAAAATAAAAATGAAGTATTTGTTGGAAAACAATTAGAGATTTGCCCTCTCTATTTGTCCTGATGGCCAATTTTTCCTGGACCAAAAGTGAGGGAAAATCTCGAGTTGTCACCTCAACTGGAATAGTGGTGAAACCTTCCAAAGGGGACACCTAAGAGGGGAATTTTTCTCACTTTGCAAAGATTTTTTTTACCTCACTTCCTGTTAAGCCTTTGACACAGGAAGTGAAGGAAATTTCCGCAAATGGACACAGGGGGAAAAAAATATATATGGGTGCTAACCATGGCTGCTGTTAGAAACTATGGGGCCCCATACAGCCAACCTGACAGGGCTGCCCCTCTCTCCCCACAATAAAAACAGTTTACTATGCTTCAGTTATGAATGAACACAGTGATGATTGATGCAGATCACTCATTGTGTTCATTCAGGAAAGGAAGGCGATGGTAAATATGACTCTCTCCATACTAAAGCATCTTATTGTGCTGCCAGCGGGAAGCCAGCAGCACTGCGGGGGGTGGGGGTGGGGCAAACAGGGGGGCCTGGGCAGCAGGGGGAAACATGGTGAACAGGGAGGGTGATCGATGTGGCAGGGGGGACAATTACTGGAACCAATCCCCTGCATGATTCCCTCTGCAGCAGCTGAAACCTTTCAGCTGCTGCAGAGAGCACCAAATAGGGGGTTCAGTATTAGTGATTGCCCCCCTGCCACACCAATCACCCTCCCTGTGCACCATATAGTTCCCCCTACTGCTGACAGGAGGGAGAGGAGAAGAAGCCAGCTTTCAGCTGCTGCAGAGAGAGCCATACAGGGGATCGGTTCCATTAATTGCACCCCCGCCACTCCAATCACCCTCTCTGTGCACCATATATTCCCCCTGCTTCCGGCAGGAAGGAGATGAGAAGAAGCCAGCTTTCAGCTTCTGCAGAGAGTGCCATACAGGGGATCTATTCCAGTGATATCCCCCCCTCGCCACACCAATCACCCTCCCTGTGTACCATACATTTCCCCTTACTGCTGGCAAGAAGGAGAGGAAGCCGGGTTTCAGCTGCTGCATAGAGTTCCATACAGGGGTTCGATTACAGTGACTGCCCCACCCACCACTCCAATCACCCTCCCTGTGCACCATATGTTTCCCCCTACTTCCGACAGGAGGGAGAGGAGAAGAAGCCAGCTTTCGGCTGCTGCAGAGAGAGCCATACAGGGGATCGGTTCCAGTAATTGCCCCCCTCCGCCACTCCGATCACCCTTCCTGTGAACCATATAATTCCCCCTGCTGCCGGCAGGAAGGAAAGGAGAAGAAGCCAACTTTGAGCTGCTGCAGAGAGCACCATACAGGGGATCGGTTCCAGTAATATCCCCCCCCGCCACACCGATAACCCTCCCTGTGTACCATACGTTTCCCCTTACTGCTGTCGGGAAGGAGAGGAAGCTGGGTTTCACCTGCTGCATACAGTTCCATACAGGGGATCGGTTCCAGTGATTGCCCCCTGCCACATCAATCACCCTCCCTGTGCACCATACATTTCCCCCTACTGCCGGTGGAAGGGAGAGAAGAAGCCAGCTTTCAGCTGCTGCAAAGAGCGCCATATACAGGGGGATCGGTTCTAGTGCTTACCCCCCGACCACACCAATCACCCTCCCTGTGCACCATATATTTCCCCCTACTGCCGGCGGGAGTGAGAGAAGTGATTGCCCCCCGCCATACTGATCACCCTCCCTGTGCACAATATATTTCCCCCTACTGCCAGCAATAAGGAGAGAAGAAGAAGCCAGCTTTCAGCTGCTGCAGAGAGCACCATACAGGGGGATCGGGTCCAGTGATTGCCCCTTGCCAGACCAATCACCCTCCCTGTGCACCATACACTTCCCCCTGCTTCTGGCAGGAAGGAGAGGAAAAGAAGCTGGCTTTCAGCTGCTGCAAAGAGTGCCATACAGGGGGATCAGTTCCAGTGATTGCCCCTCGCCACGCCAATCACCCTCCCTGTGCACCATACACTTCCCCCTGCTTCTGGCAGGAAGGAGAGGAAAAGAAGCTGGCTTTCAGCTGCTGCAGAGAGTGCCATACAGGGGATGAGTTCCAGTGATTGCCCCTCGCCACACCGATCACTCTCCCTGTGCACCATATATTTTCCCCAGAAGGAAGGAGAGGAGAAGAAGCCGGCTTTCAGCTGCTGCAGAGGGGACCATAAAGGGGGATCGGTTCAAGTAATTGTCCCCCACCACACCAATCACCCTCCCTGTGCACCATACACTTCCCCCTACTGCCGGCGGGAGGAGGAGGAGAAAAAGACGGCTTTCGGCTGCTGCAGAGAGATCCATACAGGGGGATCCATTCCAGTGGTTGCCCCCCCGCCACACCGATCACCCTCCCTGTGCCCCATACATTTCCCCCTACTGCCAGCGGGAGGGAAGGCAGGAGAAGAAGCCAGCATTCAGCTGCTGCAGAGAGAACCATACAGAAGGATCGGTTCCAGTAATTGCACCCCCCCTCCCGACATCCAATCCACTCAGCTGCCTGGGCCCCCCTGCTGGCCCACGAAAAAAGAAAGGGAACATTTGAAATATAAATGAATAAATACTGTAAATTGTTGCCGTTTGTATCTTCTTGCCATGTGACTATATGAATATACCTGAATCTACAGTATTTATTCTTATATTTATATTTATATATACTATTTATATTTCTAGACTTGCATCGTCTATGTACTTTATCTGTATTGTTATATGAATAAACACTTTACAGACACACTTTGCTCGGTTGCGTCCTTTTTGCATGCGTCATCCAAAGTCCCCCCCCCCCCAAAAAAAACCCTTGTTCTCCCCTGCTGGCCCTTGCCCCATACATGAGGATCGGTGGTACCCCTTTTATCCCCGGCCCTGGCGCCAACCATTCCTCGTTCAACCGCTAGGTAGATCTGCCCGCGTTCCGGATGGAGACGGCGTTTCCTCCGATTCATCGAATTCCTTGCCGCAGGTGTTTATTTTATCCTAAAGAGTGTCTACATCAAATCGGTCATTGTGTGCCGTACGCCACCGGACTCCGCGGCCCATTCCAGTGCCCTCGCCCCTCCCTCACACCTGCCGCTTTACAGACGCCATAAAAGCAGCAATAATCGCAGTCCCGGCTCATTTCATGTGTCGGTTATTTCATATTTTACAGCTCATTAGTCCTCATTACCGCCCGACAGCCATCGCGTAGCGCAGTCCCGGAATTTTCCGCCTCTCCCGCTGTTCCCACACCTCAAGGTCTAGTTAACATTGTGGGGGGAGGGGAGGGGGGGGCTGGGAGGTTTCCCATGCCCTCTCCGCACCATAATTCAGTTTTTAGTGGAATCCGGCGGCGCAGTCGGATTTTCTGGGAGCAGACGGAGAATCTCGCTGTTTTGGAGATAAAGTGAGTTAACTTGTAATGAGTTTCAGCCGCCTCTCCTCCCTCCCACCACCCCACCGCCCCCCCCCCCCCCCGGGACCCCCTTAATGAGGTTAAGAGTGAGCAGAAGTGGCTGCGGGCTGTAATCATGACGCAGCGTATTCATGTTATTAAAATGTAATGGGCGCGGCGACACGCCGGGCCTCCGCCAATAACCATATTAACGCCTCCGGGGGTGGCGGCAACACATTTGGAAGCGGTTAGAGGGGTTTAAGGGGCATTAAGGTGAAGTGATGTCAGGAAAATGTGTAATGCCTTCGTGTAATACGGCTAAGAAGGGGGGTCTCGGGGGGGTCCGACAGATCCCGACCCAGATAGGACCTTTATAAACTCAGATATATTAATATTATACAATTAGATACATTGCAACATTTTCCTGTCTGAAAATGATACTTTATTTCCCCCCCTGAAATCTCTCTTAAAGAGCACCTGTCATGATATATTTCCAGTGTCGGCTCTTTCCGCTAGCAGCCAGGAAAGCAGCCGATCAAACCAATCTGTCCATATAACATGGTTCCCTATGGGACACGTTCACATCTATGCTTTTTTTTTTCAGCCACTGCATTTTTCTAAAGCGTCAGGGACTTTTTTAAACGCTCAACGGTGTGTTTTTGGTTCAATAGACTTTAATGGAGATGCTCCAGAAAAGCAAGTAGTGCATTTTTTTTTTTGTTACATATTGTCACCAGTGCAATACAGCGTTATCATATAACTTATGTGGCAGTGATCAGGGACAATGACTGGTGACAGTATGTAAAAAATACTAAAAATAATCAATTTTTTATTCACTTTTCTAAACTTTTTTTTTCTTTTAGCTTTTCTTATTTTTTTAAATAATTTTTTAATTCAGTTTTCTAAACTATTCTTTTATTTGTTTGTTTGTTTCTTTATTTTTCTATTTATTTTTTATTACATTTTTAAAATTTTTTGGTGATTTTTTTTTTTAACACACTGTGACCAGAGCAGTACAGTGTTACTATAGTAACAATGTGCTACTCTGGGGAAGTTTTTTTAAATTATTTAATTTATTTTTTATTACATTTTTTTCAATTTCTTTTTTTTAACACACTGTGACCAGAGCAATACAGTGTTACTATAGTAACAATGTACTACTCTGGAGAAGTATTTTTTAAATTAATTAATTTTTTATTACATTTTTTCTATTTTTTTTTTAACACACTGTGACCAGAGCAGCACAGTGTTATTATAGTAACAATGTGCTACTCTGGGGAAGTTTTTTTAATTAATTTATTTTTTATTACATTTTTTCATTTTTTATTTTTTTTAACACACTGTGACCAGAGCAGTACAGTGTTACTATAGTAGCAATGTGCTACTCTGGGGAAGTTTTTTTTTAATTGATTTATTTATTTTTTATTACATTTTTTTCAATTTTTTTTAACACACTGTGACCAGAGCATTACAGTGTTACTATAGTAACAATGTACTACTCTGGGGAAGTTTTTTTTTGTTCCACATTATGATTGCTTGTACTAGTGCATTTTCAGTGGTATAAGCAACCCTTTTTACTGAATGAGACTGTGAATTCAGTGTGTTTTGTTGTGATTAGCTGTGACTGGCCCTGTCTGTACCATGTGATCACTGTGACCAATCAGTGTACACAATAGATGTTAAGAAAGGAAGCACAAGGTCACCGGTTCCCGGACACAGCCAGGGACAGATCGTGCTGTAGCGCGTTTCGAGAGAACGTCCACCCAGAACAGGCCTATAGTCATATGACAGCCGGTCGGAAACTGGTTAATCTACCCAACAACAAATTGGCCAAAAAAAGCATAAAAAAAGCAGCCGATCAGACCGATCTGTGTCTGATTGGCTGCACTGGAGGCCAGAGCAGAGATCCAATAGACCCCAGATCTCCCCATAAAGAGGGGGTGCCACCTTTACTCCAAGCTAAACCTGAACACTTTAGCGCCTCAGGGCAGTTTTTTCCCATAGTATAGAGTGGGTGTGGCCAAATTGCTTTTGCTGACATCATCGCCCCCCCCCCCCCCCCCCCCCCCGTGATGCCGAACCTGCCCCGAAACAGCCGCCCGCAGCTCCCAGACAGCAACAGATTTGTGTTTGACTCTCGGTTACTTGGGGAGCCACAGCCCGGTCTGAATAGTGTGTCCTGGTTTCAGACGCACTGAAACCCGGACACATGGTTCAAAACCCGGACTGTGAATCCTGGACAGGTGGCAACCCTAGTCCCGGCCCATGCTGTCACAAGGGATGTTGCTCATCCATTGTGATAGCAATAAAGTTATAGTTAAAGTTTCGGCTTTAAGGACTCCTGACATGCCACATTTGGCATGTGATTTCTTTGGGGGGTTTTAACGGGTACCCAGGAAGTTCTCCTCTCCCTCCCTCCCTCCCTGTAATCTTCGGGGACACATCATAGGTCAGGACGTGCAGCACGACTCGCGCATGCGCAGTGAGCACCAAGCTGGTGCCGCATCACTGCAACCTCACCATTGCCCATCATTGCAACCTGATCAGTGCCCATCTGCAGCCTTGACATTGCCCATCAATGCAGCCTAATCAGTGCCCATCTGCAGGCTTGATATTGCCCATTAATGCAGCCTGATCAGTACCCATCTGCATCCTCTGCATTGCCCATTAATGCAGCCTAATTGGTGCCCATCTGCAGCGTCAACATTACCCATCAGTGCAGCCTGATCAGTGCCCATCTGCAGCCTTGATATTGCCTATCAATGCAGCCTGATCAGTACCCATCTGCAGCCTTGATATTGCCTATCAATGCAGCCTGATCAGTACCCATCTGCAGCCTTGATATTGCCTATCAATGCAGCCTGATCAGTACCCATCTGCAGTCATGCCATTGCCCATCATTGCAGCCTGAATAGTGCCCATCTGCAGCCTTGCCATTGCCCAATAAGGCAGCCTCTCCATTGCCCATCAATGCAGCCTCACCAGTGCCCATCTATGCAGCCTGATCAGTGCCCATCTGCAGCCTCTCTATTGCCCATCATTACAGCCTGATCAGTGCCCATCTGCAGCCTCTCCATTGCCCATCATTGCAGCCTGATCAGTGACAATCTGCAGCCTCTCCATTGCCCATTAATTCAGTCTGATTAGTGCCCATCTGCAGCCTTGACATTGCCCATCAATGCAGTCTGATCAGTGCCCATCTGCAGCCTTGAAATTGCCCGTCATTGCAGCCTGATCAGTGCCCATCTGCAGCCTCTCCATTGCCCATAAATGCAGCCTGCTTAGTGCCCATCTGCAGCCTTGCCAGTGCCCATCAATGCAACCTGATTAGTGCCCATCTGCAACCTCGCCATTGCCCATCATTGCAGCCTGATCAGTGCCCATCTGCAGTTTTGACATTGCCCAATAATACAGCCTGATCAGTGCCCATCTGCATCCTCGACATTGCCCATCCTTGCCATTGCCCATCATTGCAGCCTGATTAGTGCCTATCTGCAGCCTCTCCATTGCCCAATAATGCAGCCTGATCAGTGCCCATCTGCATCCTCGACATTGCCCTTCATTGCAGCCTGATTAGTGCCCATCTGCAGCCCTGATATTGCCCATCATTGCAGCCTGATCAGTGCCCATCTGCAGCCTCTGCATTGCCCATCAACGCAGCCTGATTAGTGCCCACCTGCAGCCTTTACTTTGCCCAAAATTGCAGCCTGATCAGTGCCCATCTGCATCCTTGCCATTGCCCATCATTGCAGCCTAATCAGTGCCCATCTGCAGCCTCTCCATTGCCCATCATTGCAGCCTGATCAGTGCCCATCTGCAGCCTCTCCATTGCCCATCATTGCAGCCTGATCAGTGCCCATCTGCAGCCCTGATATTGCCCATCATTGCAGCCTGATCAGTGCCCATCTGCAGCCTCTGCATTGCCCATCAACGCAGCCTGATTAGTGCCCACCTGCAGCCTTTACTTTGCCCAAAATTGCAGTCTGATCAGTGCCCATCTGCATCCTTGCCATTGCCCATCATTGCAGCCTAATCAGTGCCCATCTGCAGCCTCTCCATTGCCCATGATTGCAGCCTGATCAGTGCCCATCTGCAGCCTCTCCATTGCCCATCATTGCAGCCTGATCAGTGCCCATCTGCAGCCCTGATATTGCCCATCATTGCAGCCTGATCAGTGCCCATCTGCAGCCTCTGCATTGCCCATCAACACAGCCTGATTAGTGCCCATCTGCAGCCTTGACTTTGCCCAAAATTGCAGCCTGATCAGTGCCCATCTGCATCCTTGCCACTGCCCATCATTGCAGCCTGATCAGTGCCCATCTGCAGCCTCTCCATTGCCCATCCTTGCAGCCTGATCAGTGCCCATCTGCAGCCTCTCCATTGCCCATCAATACAGCCTGATCAGTGCCCATCTGCAGCCTTGACATTGTTCAACATTGCAGCCTGATCAGTGCCCATCTGCAGCCTCTCCATTGCCCATCATTGCAGCCTGATCAGTGACCATCTGCAGCCTTGCCATTGCCCATCATTGCAGTCTGATCAGTGCCCATCTGCAGCCTTCGCATTTACCATCATTGCAGGCTGATTAGTGCCCATCTGCAGCCTTGAAATTGCCCATCATTGCAGCTTGATCAGTTCACATCTGAAGCTTCTCTATTGCCCATCAATGCAGGCCAATCAGTGCCCATCTGCAGCCTTTCCATTGCCCATTATTGCAGCCTGATCAGTGCTCATCTGCAGCGTTGACATTGCCCATCAATGCAGCCAGATCAGTGACCATCTGCAGCCTCACCATTGCCCATTATTTCTGTTTGATCAGTGCCCATCTGCAGCCTCATCATTGCCCATCAATGCAGCCTGATCAGTGCCCATCTACAGCCTTGACATTGCCCATCATTGCAGCTTGATCAGTGCCCATCTGCAGTCTCTCCATTGCCCATAAATGCAGCCTGATCAGTGCCCATCTGCAGCCTTGACATTGCCCATCAATGCAGCCTGATTAGTGCCCGTTTGAGGATGGTGCCTTGCTAATGAAGCTGAGTGTAAAGGTGATGGACTGGCCAAGCATGTCTCCAGACCTAAACCCTATTGATCATCTGTGGGACATCCTCAAACAGAAGGTGGAGGAGCGAAAGGTCTCCAACATCCACCAGCTCCGTGATGTCATCATGGAGGAGGGGAAGAGGACTCCAGTGACAACCTGTGAAGCTCTGGTGACCTCCATGCCCAAGAGGATTAAGGCAGTGCTGGAAAAATAATGGTGGCCACACAAAATATTGACACTTTGGGCCCAATTTGGACATTTTCACTTAGGGTTGTACTCACTTTTGTTGCCAGCGGTTTAGACATTAATGGCTGTGTGTTGAGTTATTTTGAGGGGACAGCAAATTTACACTGTTATACAAGCTGTACACTCACTACTTTACATTGTAGCAAAGTGTCATTTCTTCAGTGTTGTCACATGAAAAGATAGAAGAAAAGATTTACACAAATGTGAGAGGTGTACTTACTTTTGTGGGATACTGTATATATATATATATATATATATATATATATATATATATATATATGTGTGTGTGTGTAATGTTTGGGGGGTTCTAAGTAATTTTCTAGCAAATAAATACAGATTTTTACTTGTAAACAAAAAGTGTCAGAATAGGCCTGGAGTTGAAGAGGAGGAAGAGGATGGTCATTAACCCCTTGCTGTCCACACACCTCTAATAAATACCAGGACTGTGTGCCCCTCCCGGGGGGGGGGGGGGGGGGGGGGGGGACGGTGAACAATCCCTACAATTATCCTGATTGGATAATGACCTTGAAGCCTCGCTCCTGTATGTGACCTTCACGCCATCCATAATGAGCGCGAAGAGACCACCTCGGCATGCCCAATGACCTCTAATGCGAAAAAGGTGCTTGGCTTTGTCGGTGAGCGTCCGCACTGGAAAGGGGCCCCCCCGGGGGAGGGGGGAGCGCACGCTGACACCTCCGCCAAACGTCTGGACAGGCGACATCGGAGTCGCCTTTGAAGTGGGTGACACCGAGGGCAAAGGAGCCCTGCCCCCCCCATCCATTTCATCCCATTGCTGGTCTATATAATCCAGGATTTAGGGCCCATTCACACCTCAGCGTTTTGTAGATTGAAGCTCCAAAAATTTGGCAGATTTTTGCGTTTTTGCACATTTTTATTTCCATAGAAATGAATGGACATTTGCGCATTTTATATGCGCATTCGCACGTTTTGTTGCGCGCTTTTGCGCAGTTTTCTGCTCAAATGAAAAAAAAAATTTAAAAAAGAATAGTAATCATATATAAATAATTAAATGTAGAAATAAATACACAAATACCTTAAACTCATCATAAATAAATAATAAATAAATATATATATTTTTATAATACGTACATTAATAATTAACCCCTACCCTTAAAAATATTATAAATAAATTATTATTATTAAAATAGTCATAAATAAACACCCAAACCCAAACAAAAAATAAATCAATTATTATTATTATTATTATTATTATTATTAATAATAATTATTTAATAATAATAATAAATACATAATTAACCCCTAGCCCTTAAATTAATAATATATTTATTTTGTGTTAGGGTTAGGGTGTTAAGTTATTATTATTTCATGAGTATTATTTTTTTTTTAAGGGTTAGGGATTAATGAATATTAATCCCTAACAATTAACCCCTAACCTTAACCCCTAACCCTAAAATAGTAATAATAATATAATAATAATAATTTATTTATTTTGTGTTAGGGTGTTTAGTTATTATTATTATTATTATTATTATTATTTTTAAGTGTTATGTGTTAAGGTTAGGGGTTCATTATTTATTTATTATTACATAGTATTAATTTATTGTATTTATTTATGATTACGTAAAAATATTGAAATCAAATACAGTCTAAAAACATGCACATTTCACAGTATGCGTGTTTTTAGACTGTATTAGACTTCACTATTTTAGTTTGATTATTTTATGGAAAGTAGCAGCATGGGAAGGTTAATTGGTTTATGTACTCAGGAGCGCAGTGCGCACATATTTTATATTTATTTATGATTATTTTTTATTTGTGTATTTATTTTACATTTACTTATTGATTTAATATTATTATTATTAGTAGTAGCATTAACACCCTAACCCTAACAAAAGATAAATAAATAATAAAGAATCCTAGCCCCAACCCCTAATCCTAACCCTAACTTAACCTTACTCTAACAACTTACCCTGACAAAAATAATAATAATAATAATAATAATACAGGAATAGTAATAATAAAAAAAAGAAAAGAAATAAAAGCTGATGGAAAAGCTAAAAAAGCTGAAAAAACTAGCAACAAATGCTATTGACTAAATAATAATTGACCCCAATCTTAAAAAAATTATAAATGAATAATTATTATTTTTATGAATAATAATAATTAAAAAAAATAAACACCCAAACCCAAACAAAAAAAATGTTATTATTAATACTACTACTACTACTACTACTACTACCACTACTACTACCACTACTACTACTACTACTACTATCAAACATTTTTTATTATTATTAATACTACTACTACTACTACTACTACTGCTTATACTACTAATTTATTTATTTACTTTGTGTTAGGGTGTTTAGTTATTTAGTATTATTGTATTCGTTTTTATATTATTTTTTAAGGGTTAGGGGGTTCATTATTTATTCAAAATTACATAGTATTAATTTATTGTATTTATATTTTATTTATGTATGTATTTATTTTACATTGATTTATTAATTTATTATTATTATTATTATTATTATTATTATTATTATTATTATTAGTAGCAGTAGTAGTAGTAGAAGTGGTAGTAAAAACATCCTAACAAACAATAAATAAATAATAAATAACCCTAACCCCTAACCTAGCCTTAACTCTAACCCTTTATTCTAACAGAAAAATAAATAAAATACATAATAATAATGATAATAAATATAAGCTGATGGAAAAGCTAAAAAAAACCTGAAAAAAATAGCAACAAATGATGCAACTGATGATAGTTTCTCTATTGGCTAGTAAAAAAACACTGTATAAAAATTAGCAGAAAAAAAAAAGCCGGAAAAACGCTCAGGTCTAAAGGCAGCCTTAGGACTGGATCTTAAAATATTAAGAGCCCATTACTGAGATTCTTCTTCACTTCCTGTCCCGGTGACCCCCGTACGATAAATGGGGGGAGAGGTTGTCACCGCGACGGAGAGCCGTCCATTAAACATAAGTTCTGACCCTCCCCCACTCAACCAAAAATGTGGATAATTTTGTCTGCACAGGAAATCTCCCCAATGGGGACACCTGACAGAGCCTCTCTCTGGGGAAAAAGCTGTTCCAGGCTCCCTTCAGTTATCCCTGCAGCTATTCTGAGCTCTAATCTTCTGCCGTCAGCAGAGGTTATGTGATTGGATGACCAGGTATGGAGTGCGGTGTGACCAGGTCACATGGTCAGTACTGGAGGGAGCCTGGAGCAGCGGTTTCCCCAGGAAAAGGAAACATTTTCAGAATTGTTCTCCCGATTGTTGGAAGTCGTAGTCACTGCATGCTGGAAAATCTATATGGGATGGATAGCGGAGTGGGCGGGGCCTCTACTGCATGCTGGAAAATCTATATGGGATGGATAGCGGAGTGGGTGGGGCCTCTACTGCGTGCTTGAAAATCTATATGGGATGGATAGTGGAGTGGGCGGGGCCTCTACTGTGTGATGGAAAATCTATATGGGATGGATAGCGGAGTGGGTGGGGCCTCTACTGCATGCTGGAAAATCTATATGGAATGGAAAGCAGAGTGGGCGGGGCCTCTACTGCGTGCTATAAAATCTATATGGGATGGATAGGGGCGTGGGCGGAGTCTCTACTGCGTGATAGAAAATCTATATGGGATGGATAGCGGAGTGGGCGGGGTCTCTAGTATGTGCTGAAAATTCTATATGGGATGGATCGTGGAGTGGGCGGGGCCTCTACTGCGTGCTGGAAAATCTATATGGGATGGATAGCGGAGTGGGCGGAGCCTCAACTGATAGCTGGAAAATCTATATGGGATGGATAGCGGAGTGGGCGGGGCCTCTAGTGTGTGCTGCAAAATCTATATAAGATGGATAGCGGAGTGGGCGGGGCCTCTACTGCGTGCTGGAAAATCTATATAAGATGGATAGCGGAGTGGGCGGGGCCTCTACTGCATGCTGGAAAATCTATATGGGATGGATAGCGGAGTGGGTGGGGCCTCTACTGCGTGCTTGAAAATCTATATGGGATGGATAGTGGAGTGGGCGGGGCCTCTACTGTGTGATGGAAAATCTATATGGGATGGATAGCGGAGTGGGTGGGGCCTCTACTGCATGCTGGAAAATCTATATGGAATGGAAAGCAGAGTGGGCGGGGCCTCTACTGCGTGCTATAAAATCTATATGGGATGGATAGGGGCGTGGGCGGAGTCTCTACTGCGTGATAGAAAATCTATATGGGATGGATAGCGGAGTGGGCGGGGTCTCTAGTATGTGCTGAAAATTCTATATGGGATGGATCGTGGAGTGGGCGGGGCCTCTACTGCGTGCTGGAAAATCTATATGGGATGGATAGCGGAGTGGGCGGAGCCTCAACTGATAGCTGGAAAATCTATATGGGATGGATAGCGGAGTGGGCGGGGCCTCTAGTGTGTGCTGCAAAATCTATATAAGATGGATAGCGGAGTGGGCGGGGCCTCTACTGCGTGCTGGAAAATCTATATGGGATGGATAGCAGAGTGGGCGGAGCCTCTACTGCATGCTGGAAAATCTATATGGGATGGATAGCGGAGTGGGTGGGGCCTCTAGTGTGTGCTGGAAAATCTATATGGGATGGATAGCGGAGTGGGTGGGGCCTCTACTGCATGCTGGAAAATCTATATGGAATGAAAAGCAGAGTGGGCGGGGCCTCTACTGCGTGCTATAAAATCTATATGAGATGGATAGCAGAGTGGGCGGAGCCTCTAGTGTGTGCTGCAAAATCTATATGAGATGGATAGCGGAGTGGGCGGGGCCTCTACTGCGTGCTGGAAAATCTATATGGGATGGATAGCGGAGTGGGTGGGGCCTCTAGTGTGTGCTGGAAAATCTATATGGGATGGATAGCGGAATGGGTGGGGCCTCTACTGCATGCTGGAAAATCTTTATGGGATGGATAGCGGAGTGGGTGGGGCCTCTAGTGTGTGCTGGAAAATCTATATGGGATGGATAGCGGAGTGGGTGGGGCCTCTACTGCATGCTGGAAAATCTATATGGAATGGAAAGCAGAGTGGGCGGGGCCTCTACTGCGTGCTATAAAATCTATATGAGATGGATAGCAGAGTGGGCGGAGCCTCTAGTGTGTGCTGCAAAATCTATATGAGATGGATAGCGGAGTGGGCGGGGCCTCTACTGCGTGCTTGAAAATCGATATGGGATGGATAGCAGAGTGGGCGGAGCCTCTACTGCATGCTGGAAAATCTATATGGGATGGATAGTGGAGTGGGCGGAGCCTCTAATGCGTGCTGGAAAATCTATATGGGATGGATAGCGGAGTGGGCGGGGCCTCTACTGCATGCTGGAAAATTTATATGGGATGGATAGCGGAGTGGGCGGAGCCTCTACTGCATGCTGGAAAATCTATATGGGATGGATAGCGGAGTGGGTGGGGCCTCTTGTTGTGTGCTGGAAAATATATATGAAATGGATAGTGGAGTGGGCGAAGCCTCTACTGCGTGCTGGAAAATCTATATGGGATGGATAGCGAAGTGGGCGGGGCCTCTACTGCGTGCTGGAAAATCTATATGGGATGGATAGCGAAGTGGGCGGGGCCTCTACTACGTGCTGGAAAATCTATATAGGATGGATAGCGGAGTGGGCGGGGCCTCTAGTGTGTGCTGAGAAATCTATATGGGATGGATAGCGGAGTGGGCGGAGCCTCTACTGCATGCTGGAAAATCTATATGGGATAAATAGCGGAGTGGGCGGGCCCTCTACTGTGCCGCTATACATGTTACTATCTGATTGTACAATCTCTATACAATCATGTAGTGTGGGACTCCGCCCCCACACAGTGAACATGGGTTCTGTCTAATCCTCTGCAGCCGGATTGCACAGAGCTCCTCACAGGGCCACCCTGATCTGTAGATAGATATCGCTCCCTCTGATTGGACTCTGATTGGGCTCCACCGCGTCCTGTCATTGTAGGAGAAAAATGAGGTAAATGTCTTTTTTGCATGTGTGCGCTGTAATATTTTCTTCTACTGTATGGTCTTATGGCTGCACCATCTTTAATGCATTTTTTAGAGTGTGCCCCCCAAATATCTTGTCTGTCATTGTAGGAGATACGGTATAACGGGAATGGGGTACATTTCAGCAGAATCGGCGGTGGTGTGTTTGGGAATTTGGGCCCCATGTTATCACACCTACAGGAGGAGACATCAGAGAGACGGGGGTGTAATTCGATATCCTGTCCATCCATACACTACATACTATACAGAGATTATTATTCTATATACATCATCACATATGGAGCGCAAGACGTCTGAAGAAGAAATGTCACATTACAATATGTAAAAATTAATACATAATAATAATAAAGTAACAATTATAGTAATGATAGTAATAATAATAAAATATATGTAAAAAAATAAAAATAATATTAGTAATACAAAAAAAATAAAAATAAAAAATAAAATAATGATAATAATAATACAATATAATATAATATTGTGTTGGTTTTATTATTATTGTGTGTGTATATATAAAAATAATAATAAGAAGAACAAAATAATAATGATAATAATAAAATATTATCTGTAATAATATTAATAAAATATAATAATAATAATAATAGTACTGATAGTAATGATAATAATCATAATCATAACAACAACACAATATTATATGTATACTGTATATAAGAACAATAATAGTAGTGATAATAATAATAATAATACAATATTATATGTAATAATAATAATAATAATAATAATATTAACACAATAGTATCATCTCTATTATTATTACTATTATATTACTATTATTATTTTTATTACACCTAATATTGTATTATTATTATCATTACTATTATTATTACATATATTGTATTATTATTATAACAATATTAACAACAATAATAATAATAATAATAATAATAATAAAAGTAATGCAATATAATTAATAACAACAACAACACAATATTATATGTAAAAATAACAATGATAGTAATAATAATATTAACACAATATTATATGTATATATAATACCAATAATAGTAATGATAATAATATTACAATATAATTATAATAATAACAACAACAATAATAATAAAATATTAATTCTAAATACAACAAAAATAATAGTAAAGCCAATAAGAATATTAATAACAACAACAACACAATATTATATGTATATATAATAACAATAACAAAAATAATAATACAAATAATACAGTATAGTAATAATAACAACACAATATTATATGTAATAATAATAATAACATATTATAATACATAAAAATGCTTATATGTATTAACATTGGTGATATTTTTATTAATTAGGTGATATTATAGTAGTAATATTGATGATGATGGTAAATGATTATAATGGATACTTCTGATCAGTATAATTATAGTGGTGGGAAGTCTGATGATAGTGATGGGGAGGAGTTACAATGAATACAATGATGATGATTGGAGGAGAAGGATGAACTATGACGCTGTTTGGGGATCTGGGCGGGTCACATTACTCGAAGGGGGCGTGGGCCGCTGTCGTGACGTCACCAAGATGGCGCTCCCCATACTCCGGCGTGCGGTGGTGTTCCGGTTGCGGAGAGGGCACCGGGCTGTGAGCACCGAGAGCCCCACCGGACCCCAGGTACCGGAGACGTCACACCGCCAACACAGCCTAACCCACCGAGAGCATGCTGGGACTTGTAGTCCTCCTATAATGATCATACAAGACATGCTGGGACTTGTAGTCCTCCTATAATGATCATACAGGAGATGCTGGAACTTGTAGTCCTCCTATAATGATCATACAGGAGATGCTGGGACTTGTAGTCCTCCTATAATGATCATACAAGACATGCTGGGACTTGTAGTCCTCCTATAATGATCATACAGGACATGCTGGGACTTGTAGTCCTCCTATAATGATCATAGAGGACATGCTGGGACTTGTAGTCCTCCTATAATGATTATACAGGACATGCTGGGACTTGTAGTCCTCCTATAATGATTATACAGGACATGCTGGGACTTGTAGTCCTATAAAAATCATACAGGACATGCTGGGACTTGTAGTCCTCCTATAATGATCATATAGAACATGTTGGGAGTTGTAGTCCTCCTATAATGATCATAAAGGACATGCTGGGACTTGTAGTTCTCCTATAATGATCATACAGAACATGTTGGGAGTTGTGGTCCTCCTATAATGATCATACAAGACATGCTGGGACTTGTAGTCCTCCTATAATGATCATACAGGAGATGCTGGAACTTGTAGTCCTCCTATAATGATCATACAGGAGATGCTGGGACTTGTAGTCCTCCTATAATGATCATACAGGACATACTGGGACTTGTAGTCCTCCTATAATGATCATACAAGACATGCTGGGACTTGTAGTCCTCCTATAATGATCATACAGGAGATGCTGGAACTTGTAGTCCTCCTATAATGATCATACAGGAGATGCTGGGACTTGTAGTCCTCCTATAATGATCATACAGGACATACTGGGACTTGTAGTCCTCCTATAATGATCATACAGGACATACTGGGACTTGTAGTCCTCCTATAATGATCATACAGGACATACTGGGACTTGTAGTCCTCCTATAATGATCATACAAGACATGCTGGGACTTGTAGTCCTCCTATAATGATCATACAAGACATGCTGGGACTTGTAGTCCTCCTATAATGATCATACAAGACATGCTGGGACTTGTAGTCCTCCTATAATGATCATATAAGACATGCTGGGACTTGTAGTCCTCCTATAATGATCATACAAGACATGCTGGGACTTGTAGTCCTCCTATAATGATCATACAAGACATTCTGGGACTTGTAGTCCTCCTATAATGATCATACAGGAGATGCTGGAACTTGTAATCCTCCTATAATGATCATACAGGAGATGCTGGGACTTGTAGTCCTCCTATAATGATCATACAGGACATGCTGGGACTTGTAATCCTCCTATAATGATCATACAGGACATGCTGGGACTTGTAGTCCTCCTATAATGATCATACAGGACATGCTGGGACTTGTAGTCCTCCTATAATGATCATACAAGACATGCTGGGACTTGTAGTCCTCCTATAATGATCATACAAGACATGCTGGGACTTGTCCTCCTATAATGATCATACAAGACATGCTGGGACTTGTAGTCCTCCTATAATGATCATACAAGACATGCTGGGACTTGTAGTCCTCCTATAATGATCATACAAGACATGCTGGGACTTGTAGTCCTCCTATAATGATCATATAAGACATGCTGGGACTTGTAGTCCTCCTATAATGATCATACAAGACATGCTGGGACTTGTAGTCCTCCTATAATGATCATACAAGACATTCTGGGACTTGTAGTCCTCCTATAATGATCATACAGGAGATGCTGGAACTTGTAATCCTCCTATAATGATCATACAGGAGATGCTGGGACTTGTAGTCCTCCTATAATGATCATACAGGACATACTGGGACTTGTAGTCCTCCTATAATGATCATACAGGACATGCTGGGACTTGTAGTCCTCCTATAATGATCATACAAGACATGCTGGGACTTGTAGTCCTCCTATAATGATCATACAAGACATGCTGGGACTTGTCCTCCTATAATGATCATACAAGACATCCTGGGACTTGTAGTCCTCCTATAATGATCATACAAGACATGCTGGGACTTGTAGTCCTCCTATAATGATCATACAAGACATGCTGGGACTTGTAGTCCTCCTATAATGATCATACAAGACATGCTGGGACTTGTAGTCCTCCTATAATGATCATACAAGACATGCTGGGACTTGTAGTCCTCCTATAATGATCATACAAGACATGCTGGGACTTGTAGTCCTCCTATAATGATCATACAGGACATGCTGGGACTTGTAGTCCTCCTATAATCATATAAGACATGCTGGGACTTGTAGTCCTCCTATAATGATCATACAAGACATGCTGGGACTTGTAGTCCTCCTATAATGATCATACAAGACATGCTGGGACTTGTAGTCCTCCTATAATGATCATACAGGACATGCTGGGACTTGTAGTCCTCCTATAATGATCATACAGGAGATGCTGGGACTGGTTTGATCATACATGCGATGTGATTGGTCGGTGATGATTTGTGCGATGTGATTGGTCGGTGTGTGTTGTGATTGGTCGGTGTGTGTTGTGATTGGTCGGTGTGTGTTGTGATTGGTCGGTGTGTGTTGTGATTGGCTCTGATGTCTTCTCTGTCAGTGAATATGTCAGATTCTTCATCATGTTGTGGGGGGGGGAGGGGGGGAGGGGTAGATAATTGTGGGGGGTTGTCGGGTTGCTCCCCAGATAGGTGAAGCTCATTAATCACCCCCCTTGTAGATGGCGGCTTCTCTGTCGGCACTTCCTGCCCCCCCCCCCCCCCCCCGCCCGCCGGCACTGGGAGACCCGCCATCAATCACTGCTGTCAGACGGATCAGCGGGGGATGTGGCCCCCCCCGGCCCCCACACACACTGAATGGACAGATGGCGGTCTGCCTGTGTACATCGCTCACTGTATGTGTATATATATATATATATATATATATTTTCCCTGCCCCCTCTATATTACCCCCCAATATACAGTCACCTTATGACAAGGAGGGGGTCCGCCTGCCGCCAATCCAATATATTTTCCATAAACATTTCTACCGTCCACCGGATCCCCGCACTGCGTCCGTTATACATATATATAAAGGGATTTTTATTGTTTTGGGTTATTTTCTATTCTTATGAATGGGATAAGATTAACCCCTTCATAACCAGAGGGGTGTCGGCTCTGCTCTGACACGCCCCCTTCCTGTACACAGAAATGATTGGACATTGTTTTAGGAACAGTTTATTTGTTACAATGTTTCGGTAATTATCCTGCGATCCATCCCCCGTTCCTGCACTGTCTGGGCGCCACTCCCACACCGTCCTGTACAGAGCTGGACTAACAGTGACCACCGCTGGTCCTACATTGTATGTGATGACAAGAGGGGTGGTGGCATTACCAGTGAAGCCAGTGGGGGGTACAGGGACTGACCTGCAGAAAGAGGTGGGGGGGCACAGGACCTGTAGGATCTAGGAAAACGGGGTACACGGACTGACCTGCAGGAAGAGGGGGGTACAGGGACTGACCTGCAGGATGAGGGGGGCTACAGGGACTGACCTGCAGGAAGAGGGGGCTACAGGGACTGACCTGCAGGAAGAGGGGGCTACAGGGACTGACCTGCAGGAAGAGGGGGCTACAGGGACTGACCTGCAGGAAGAGGGGGCTGCAGGGACTGACCTGCAGGAAGAGGGGGCTACAGGGACTGACCTGCAGGAAGAGGGGGCTACAGGGACTGACCTGCAGGAAGAGGGGGCTACAGGGATTGACCTGCAGGATGCAGGAAGACGGGGGTACAATGACCTGCAGGAAGAGGGGGTACAGAGACTGACCTGCAGGAAGAGGGGGGTACAGGGACTAACCTGCAGGAAGAGGGGGGTACAGGGACTGACCTGCAGGAAGTGGGGGGTACAGGGACTTACCTGCAGGAAGAGGGGGGTACAGAGACTGACCTGCAGGAAGAGGGGGGGGTACAGGGACTGACCTGCAGGAAGAGGGGGGTACAGGGACTGACCTGCAGGAAGTGGGGGGTACAGGGACTTACCTGCAGGAAGAGGGGGGTTACAGGGACTAACCTTCAGGAAGAGGGGGCTACAGGGACTGACCTTCAGGAAGAGGGAGGTACAGAGACTGACCTGCAGGAAGAGGGGGGTACAGGGACTGACCTGCAGGAAGAGGGGGGTACAGGGACTAACCTGCAGGAAGAGGGGGGTACAGGGACTAACCTGCAGGAAGAGGGGGGTACAGGGACTGACCTGCAGGAAGTGGGGGGTACAGGGACTAACCTGCAGGAAGAGGGGGGTACAGGGACTAACCTGCAGGAAGAGGGGGGTACAGAGACTGACCTGCAGGAAGAGGGGGGTACAGGGACTGACCTGCAGGAAGTGGGGGGTACAGGGACTGACCTGCAGGAAGAGGGGGGGTACAGAGATTGACCTGCAGGAAGAGGGGGGTACAGGGACTGATCTGCGGGAAGTGGGGAGGTACAATGACTGACCTACAGGAAGGGGGGATGGGACAGGAACTGACCTGCAGGAAGAGGGGGCACAGAGACTGACCTGCAGGAAGAGGGGGGGGGGTACAGAGACCGACCTGCAGGAAGAGGGGGGTTACAGGGACTAACCTGCAGGAAGAGGGGGCTACAGGGACTGACCTTCAGGAAGAGGGAGGTACAGAGACTGACCTGCAGGAAGAGGGGATGGGACAGGAACTGACCTGCAGGAAGAGGGGGGTACAGAGACTGACCTGCAGGAAGAGGGGGGTACAGAGACTGACCTGCAGGAAGAGGGGGGTACAGGGACTGACCTGCAGGAAGTGGGGGGTACAGGGACTGACCTGCAGGAAGTGGGGGGTACAGGGACTGACCTGCAGGAAGAGGGGGGGGGTACAGAGACTGATCTGCGGGAAGTGGGGGGGTACAATGACTGACCTACAGGAAGGGGGGTACAGGGACTGACCTGCAGGAAGAGGGGATGGGACAGGAACTGACCTGCAGGAAGAGGGGGTACAGAGACTGACCTGCAGGAAGAGGGGGGGTACAGAGACTGACCTGCAGGAAGAGGGGGGTACAGGGACTGATCTGCGGGAAGTGGGGGGGTACAATGACTGACCTACAGGAAGGGGGGTACAGGGACTGACCTGCAGGAAGAGGGGGTACAGAGACTGACCTGCAGGAAGAGGGAGGTACAGGGACTGACCTGCAGGAAGAGGGGGGTACAGGGACTGACCTGCAGGAAGAGGGGGGTACAGGGACTGACCTGCAGGAAGAGGGGGGTACAGGGACTGACCTGCAGGAAGAGGGGGGTACAGGGACTGACCTGCAGGAAGAGGGGGGTACAGGGACTGACCTGCAGGAAGTGGGGGGTACAGGGACTGACCTGCAGGAAGTGGGGGGTACAGGGACTGACCTGCAGGAAGTGGGGGGTACAGAGACTGACCTGCAGGAAGAGGGAGGTACAGGGACTGACCTGCAGGAAGAGGGGGGTACAGGGACTGACCTGCAGGAAGAGGGGGGTACAGGGACTGACCTGCAGGAAGAGGGGGGTACAGGGACTGACCTGCAGGAAGAGGGGGGTACAGGGACTGACCTGCAGGAAGAGGGGGGTACAGGGACTGACCTGCAGGAAGAGGGGGGTACAGGGACTGACCTGCAGGAAGAGGGGGGTACAGGGACTGACCTGCAGGAAGAGGGGGGTACAGGGACTGACCTGCAGGAAGAGGGGGGTACAGTGACTGACCTGCAGGAAGTGGGGGGTACAGGGACTGACCTGCAGGAAGTGGCGGGTACAGAGACTGACCTGCAGGAAGAGGGGGGTACAGGGACTGACCTGCAGGAAGAGGGGGGTACAGGGACTGACCTGCAGGAAGTGGGGGGTACAGAGACTGACCTGCAGGAAGTGGCGGGTACAGAGACTGACCTGCAGGAAGTGGCGGGTACAGGGACTGACCTGCAGGAAGTGGGGGGTACAGGGACTGACCTGCAGGAAGTGGGGGGTACAGGGACTGACCTGCAGGAAGTGGGGGGTACAGGGACTGACCTGCAGGAAGTGGGGGGTACAGGGACTGACCTGCAGGAAGTGGGGGGTACAGGGACTGACCTGCAGGAAGTGGGGGGTACAGGGACTGACCTGCAGGAAGTGGGGGGTACAGGGACTGACCTGCAGGAAGTGGGGGGTACAGGGACTGACCTGCAGGAAGTGGGGGGTACAGGGACTGACCTGCAGGAAGAGGGGGGTACAGGGACTTACCTGCAGGAAGAGGGGGGTACAGAGACTGACCTGCAGGAAGAGGGCGTACAGGGACTGACCTGCAGGAAGTGGGGGGTACAGGGACTGACCTGCAGGAAGAGGGCGTACAGGGACTGACCTGCAGGAAGAGGGGGGTACAGGGACTTACCTGCAGGAAGAGGGGGGTACAGAGACTGACCTGCAGGAAGAGGGCGTACAGGGACTGACCTGCAGGAAGAGGGGGGTACAGGGACTGACCTGCGGGAAGAGGGGGGTACAGGGACTGATCTGCGGGAAGTGGGGGGGTACAATGACTGACTTGCAGGAAGGGGGCATACAGGGACTGACCCGCAGTAACAGCTCGTTCTCTTTGACCCAGCGAGGGGTTAATCAGACCCCCACTTCTGGTCAAATCGCAGCTTTTTCAGCTTAGACACCAATCTCACCATCTCCAACATAAACTCCCCCCGCTGACACCCTCATTCATCATAGCCGCCTCGTCATGATGTCACAGGCGGACCGGTCCCAAGAGCTCACACTCTAGCAGAACTTTGAAAACACGAGTGTAGAAGAGGAAAGGGACTTCTGAGCTCATAATGACATCGGGAATAAAATCATCCATTATGTTTCACGGGGAGACGGCGTCACCTTTCCATCCAGTCACAGTAAAGTCCGTCGTCTCGCCTTAGAATTTGCGCAGCGAGACTTTCGCCAGAAGAACGGCGAGAACAATCCCGCGACGTTCGGTTTGTAGATGTTGGACTTTGCCGTGTGGGGGGATGTTGTACAGCTGGTGACGGCTGGACGCAGCCGCGTTCGGAGGGGGAGTCCTTGGTTCTGGCGAAGATCGGGTGATGAGGGCAGCAGGGTGTTGCGCTCCACCTTCAGGGGGCGCCATTTCCTCTGGCTCCGCCATTGGCAAGAAACCCATCCACTTTATATAAAGTAAACTTATGAAATGGGTGAAGTGACAGGTTCTCTTTACTTGGTCTGTGCCCCTGCTAATTGTCCGGTTTTGTGAAAGATCTTCAAGAGGAATTGCTTACGTTTCACTCTTATTAGATTCTCCCCAAAATCAGTTTTGGGGTGAAGCATAACATGGACAAGACCTGCAGAACTGAGCCCAGGATCCCGGCGCTGACAGGCCGTATACCCCACCATCGCCCCGTCTGCTATAGTGACATTGCTCGTGTTTTATGTTGCAGGGTGCCGCCCCCCGCGTCTTCTCCGGGATACAACCCACCGGGATCCCTCACCTGGGGAACTACCTGGGCGCACTCCAGAGCTGGGCGAAGTTGCAGGATGAGTTCAGCTCGGTACTGTACAGCATCGTGGACCTCCACTCCATCACCGTCCCCCAGGACCCCCGCAGCCTGCGGGAGAGCATCCTGGACATGACCGCCTGCCTGCTGGCCTGCGGGATAGACCCGGAGAAGAGCGTCCTCTTCCAGCAGTCTCAGGTCAGTTTAGACTTGGGGGGGTTGTATATTGTGCCTGTTAATGGCTGAGATTGTGAGTTATCATCGGATTGCTCAGTTCACAGACACAGTGTACAGAGCTGATCTGAGAGGCTCTGTACCATGTGATAACCAATCACAGCTATCACAAATGTAAACAGTGTACTGTTTACATTGGAGAGCCCACCACCTTCTTACAGTGGAGGGGAGGAAAAGCTAATGGATAAGTGATTGGGGGGTGTCTGCATTCCAAAAATGGGTCATTATAGGGGCTCAGTTCAGACAACCCTGTACAGAGCCGATCGGAGCGGCTCTGTACCATATGATAACCAATCACAGCTATCACAAATGTAAACAGTGTACTGTTTACATTGGAAAGCCTGCCACTTAATGGAGGGAGGAGAAGATAATGGGTGAGTGATCATTGACCTAGAGGTGTCTGCATTCCAAAAATGGGTCATTATAGGGGCTCAGTTCAGACACCCTGTACAGAGCCGATCTTAACGGCTCTCTACCATGTGATCACTGTGATAAACAATCACAGCTATCACAAATGTAAACAGTGTATTGTTTACATTGAAGAGCCCACCACCTTCTTACAGTGGAGGGGAGGAGAAGCTAATGGATGAGTGATTGGGGGGTGTCTGCATTGCAAAAAGGGGTCAGTGTGGGGGCTCAGTTCACAGACACAGTGTGCAGAGCTGATCTGAGCGGCTCTGTACCATGTGATAACCAATCACAGCTATCACAAATGTAAACAGTGTACTGTTTACATTGGAGAGCCCACCACCTTCTTACAGTGGAGGGGAGGAGAAGCTAATGGGGGAGTGATTGGGGGGTGTCTACATTGCAAAAAAGGGTCATTATGGGGGCTCAGTTCACAGACACAGTGTACAGAGCTGATCTGAGCGGCTCTGTACCATATGATAACCAATCACAGGTATCACAAATCTTAACCGTGTACTGTTTACATTGGAAAGCCTGCCTCTTAATGGAGGGAGGAGAAGATAATGGATGAGTGACCATTGATCTAGAGGTGTCTGCATTCCAAAAATGGGTCATTATGGGGGCTCAGTTCAGACACCTTGTACAGAGCTGATCTTAACGGCTCTGTACCATGTGATCACTGTGATAAACAATCACAGCTATCACAAATGTAAACAGTGTATTGTTTACATTGAAGAGCCCACCACCTTCTTACAGTGGAGGGGAGGAAAAGCTGATGGATGGGGGGTGTCTACATTCCAAAAAAGGGGTCATTGTGGGGGCTCAGTTCACAGACACAGTGTGCAGAGCTGATCTGAGCGTCTCTGTACCATATGATAACCAATCACAGCTATCACAAATGTAAACAGTGTACTGTCTGCCATGGGCGGGTATAACGTGCTGTGTTGTCCTTCCAGGTGCCGGAGCACGCTGAGCTCGGTTGGGTTCTTGGCTGTCTGACGTCGATGCCGCGGATCCGCCATTTGCCTCAGTGGAAGGTGAGTTACGGAAGTTCCCGGTCACATGACCACACTGTCCAATGAGTACACCACTCACCCTGTGTTCTGCGATGTTGCTATTGGAGGACCTTGTTATGGGTTTGCTTACCCACCTCCCTACCGCCGTATTATAGTTGGAGGTGCAAATCTATTTTTGGAGTGCCGTTTGTAGACATGACTTCGGAAATCACCCTTTGGGCGGCTTTACCCCTGTTAATGGCTGTGATTGTGAGGCAGCTCAATCCAGACACCGTGTACAGAGCTGATCCGAGTGGCTCTGTACCATATGATAATCACAGCTATCACAAATGTAAACAGTGTAATGTTTACATTGGAAACCCCGTCCCCTTCTACCAATGGAGGGAAGAGAAGCTAATGGATAATAAATAAGTGATCCTTGACGTTGGGGTGTCTACATTCCAAAAAGGAGTCATTATGGGGGCTCAGTTCACAGAGCCGATCTGAGAGGCTCTGTACCATGTGATAACCAATCACCGCTATCACAAATGTAAACAATGTACTGTTTACATTGGTGAGTCCGCCCCCTTCTTCTAATAATGGAGGGAGGAGAAGCTAATGAATTGGTGATCATTGACCTTGGGATGTCTACGTTCCATAAAGGGGTCATTATAGCGGCTGAGTTAGACATTGTGTACAGAGCCAAGCTGAGTGGCTCTGTACCATGTGATCACTGTTCTAACAATCACAGCTCTGACAAATGTAAACTGTGTACTTTTTACATTGGAAACCCTTCCCCCGTCTTCTAAAATGGAGGGAAGAGAAGTTAATGGATTAGTGATCATTAAACTTGGGGTGTCTACATTCCAAAAAGGGGTCATTATGGGCGTGAAGTTCAGACGCTGTGTACAGAGCCGATCTGAGCAGCTCTGTACCATGTGATCACTGTTATAACCAATCACGGCTATCACAAATGTAAACAGTGTACTGTTTACATTGGAAAGCCTGCCCCTTAACAGTGGAGGGAAGATAAAATAATGGATGAGTGATCATTGACCTAGAGGTGTCTGCATTCTAAAAAGAGGTCATTATAGGGGCTCCGTTCACATATACCGTGTACAGAGCCGATCTGAGAGGCTCTGTGCCATGTGATCACTGTTACAACTAATCTGTGACCACCAGTGCCTCCTCATCAGTGTCACCTATCAGTGCTGCCCATCAGTGCCACCTATCTGTGGCCACCAGTGCCACCTATTCATTCCCCTTAGTGCCACCTTATCGGTGCCCATCAGTGAAGAAGAAAAAAATACCTGTTTGTAAAATTTTATAACAAAATATAAGGCCTCATGCACTCTGGAGGTTATAATAACGTTATAACGTTACAGTAGCTGTGCAGTACATTTTTCAACGTTTTTGCAATACCGTTTTTTTAGCGTCAGCGTTTTTTTTTTTTCAATGGATCAAAAATGTTAGAAAACGCTGAGCAAACGTTTTTGAGCGTTTATTTGCGTTTCTAGGCATTTATCGACGTTAGAGCGTTTTACAGCTAAAAAACTCCTCTCAGAACCCACTTGTTTTGTTTTTTTACAGTCAAACGCCCCAGCCAAAATCAGTTGATAATAGAGTTGCACAATTACTCATTAAAAAAATCGTGATCTCGATTGAACCCCCCCTGCCCCCATTGACGATCTCCGTTGCAGAGTTTGCCGATTCTTTCATATAAACAAGTGGAGAGACTTATCTGCTCACTCAGCTGTCAAAAGAAAACATCCCGGCAGCCTGCCAAGTTTTTAACATGAAACATTGTAACTAACTCTTCCTTCTTAGATCAAAGGGATAAACTTCTGTGTGTAAAGAAAAAAATGCAGGCAGTCTGCCAAGTTTTTAAACAACCTGTAAATGCAGGAAGTTTAGCCACTTAAAGTCTAAATCTTTTTCTGACACTTCTTTCTTAAAGTGGGGTTCCACCCAAAAAAACAAAAATACCTGAAAAATTCTAAAAATTCTCTTTTTAACTTACCTCTAAATGCCTGTTGCTAGGTGGTCCCTCGTAGTCTGCCTGTTCCTAGGCCTGGGCTGGTGACATCACTTCCCCCTCGGCACAGGAAGGGCTCAGCTCTGCTCCCTCCCTCCTGTCAATCATCTGGGACCCATTACAGGTCCCAGGTGATTGAGCGGCCAATCACGGCGTGCGGCGCCGCTCACGCATGCGCAGTGGGTGCCGGGCTGTGAAGCCACAGCCCGGCGCCCACAGTTGAAATGCCGATGAGCGGAGGGGGGGGGACGAGCGGGGCTTCGATCCCCCGCATCGCTGGACCCTGGGACAGGTAAGTGTTCAATTAAAAGTCAGCAGCTGCAGTATTTGTAGCTGCTGACTTTTAATTTTTTTTTTTTTTTTTAATGGAGCCCCTGGGTGGAACTCCTCTTTAAGTTAAAATCAATATTTTTTTGCTAGAAAATTACTTGAAACCCCCAAACATTATTTATATATTTTAGCAGAGACCCGAGGGAATAAAATGTCAATTGCTGCAATATTTTATGTCACACTGTATTTGCGCCGCGGTCTTTCGAACGCAATTTTTTGGGAAAAATACCCTTCATTGAATAAAAAAAAAAAAACGAAACGGTAAAGTAAAAACCCCAGTGGTGATTAAAAACCACCAAAACAAAGCTCTATTTGTGGGGAAAAATGATAAAATCTCATATGGTCACAGTGTAGGATGACCGCGCAATTGTCATTAAAAGTGTGAGAGCGCTGGAAGCTACATATTGGCCTGGGCAGGAAAGGGGGTGAAAGTGGCCAGTAGGCAAGTGGTTAAAGCATAAGTTGCGACTATCCACGGGGGGGTTATTTAACCACTTGCCGACTGCCCGCCGCCGATCGGCGGTTGAATGGCACTCCTGCGCAAATCGCCGTAGCTGTATGGCGGGCGCTTTAAGGAGTATAGGGGGGGGCGCGAGCCGCATCAGTAAGGAGCTAGCTGATGCACGTGCCCGGCGGCCGCGATGTCCGCCGGACACCCGCAATCGCACCTGACAGAGCAAGAACGGGGATCTGTGTGTGTAAACACATAAATCCACGTCCTGTCAGGGGAGAGGAGACAGATCGTGTGTCCCTAGTATATAGGAACAACGATCGGTCGCCTCCCCAAGTCAGTCCCCTCCCCCCTCAGTTAGATAGAACACACAGTCAGGGAACACGTTTAACCCCTTGATCGCCCCCATAGTGTTAACCCCCTTCCCTGCCAATGACCTTTATACAGTAATCAGTGCATTTTTATGGCACTGATCGCTGTATGAAACGTTAATGGTCCGCAAAATGTGTCAAACGTGTCAGATCTGTCCGCTGCAATGTCGCAGTCCCACTAAAAATCGCAGATCGCCTCCATTACTAGTTAAAAAAAATAAATAATAAAAATGCCATAAATCTTTCCCTATTTTGGTAGACGCTTTAACATTTGCGCAAACCAATCATTATACGCTTATTGCGATTTTTTTTTAACCAAAAATATGTAGAAGAATACATATCCTAAACTGATGAAGAAATTATAAAAAGAAAAAATATAAATATGGGATATTATAGCAAAAAGTAAAAAAAAAAAATGTGTTTTTTTTTTTTTCAAAATTGTCGTTCCTTTTTTGTTTATAGCGCAAGAAATAAAAACTGCAGAAATGATCAAATACCACCAAAAAGAAAGCTCTATTTGCGGGGAAAAAAAGGACGTCAATTTTGTTTGGGTACAGATTCGCACAATCGCCAGTTAAAGCGACGCAGTGCCGTATCGCAAAAAATGGCCTGGTCAGGAAGGGGGTAAATCCTTCCGGGGCTGAAGTGGTTAAAAAAAAAAAATGACTGGGACTCTGCTTTGAGCCGGTCATAGACCTATCGAAATTCAAGAATTGGCCGAATTTCGATCCGTCTATGGGGCAGGCTGTTTGTACGGAAGTCGATCGATAAATCGACTTCAGTGCCTGGCGGGTTTTTTTTTTTTTTTCGTACGATCGCTGCCGCTGGCCATAGCCCTCAGCAGTGATCATTGTATTCTGATGGCGGTTGTCAGAATACTATAGCGCGGGGGGGGAGGGATTCCCCTTATGAACACTGACTGTGTTGACGGTGAAATTTAGTGATTTTTCTTTCCTTCAAGCCGCGGTTGAAAGAAAATGTTATAATGTATGGCCTTTCCTTTAGCCCCCTGCAATGCTTGGTGTTGGTGCCCCAGAATGCTGCGGGCAACGAATACGTTATTCTCGCCGCGGTGAATATCTACAATGTGTTACCCTAAAATAGGTATGAGGTATCTGATCGTGGGGGAGGGGAATGAGAGAAAGAAGGTGAAGAAGGTGACGGTCGGCTCTAAATACCACCAAAGGAAAAGCTCTATTAGTCTCAAGAAAATCATCTAAAATGAATCTGTGTACAGTGTTGCGTGGCAGAGTACTTGTCAGTCAAACTATCACCGAAGAATAGCCTGGACAGGAAGGTTCTTTATTACTCTGTATTTTAAGAGATTTAATCCCAGAGGGTTTGTGGACTCCTATGGCTTCTCCCGAGACGTGGACACCGGCAGGAAGTGCCTTCAGCCTCCTCAGTCTCTTTGGGGAAGGATCTGGCACAATGTCGTCTGCGTCTCAGGCGTTCCAGATCCCGTTCTTTGGATGTGTGTGTGGAGGGAGCGCCTGTTACCAAACTTCTACTCACTTGAAGGGCTTTTTTTGAAACATCTAAGAGCATCCAACACGGCCAACTTGTTTCGGGTACGAAAAATTCTCTCTCGTCCTCAGGTCTTGAGCAGATCATGGTATACACTAAGGGACCTGTGTTGAGGCTCGATGAAGACCAGTGTCTACTGATTCCCATTCTGGAGCTGATTGTTGGCAGGGTGCAGAATTTACACCAGGATAGGATGGGGCAACTTTATTGGCCCCTGGGCGGCATGTCAGGGTTATGGGCGGAGCATGGATGTCAGAGGAGCTGGATACACTTTGGTATTATTAGTTGTAGGATGTCAGTCAGGTCTTCATGGAGCACAATATTTCCGGAGAGGCTGCACCCAACTAAGATTCTTCCAACCTTCGCCCCACCAACTAAGGGACACGGAGTGAATGTTTCCATGTATACAATGTGTGACGGGAGTCACTTTGGACGGGGGGCTTGTGGAACCCAACTTACCTTGGAGAGCTCTGGAAACCTATTTTCCAGCTCCACCGGAAAATGTGTAAGTCACCCTTTTGTCTATTAGGGGCACAGGGTGACCGAGAACCCCAGTCGGGTCTGCCCTAACCAGACTCCCTGTACAACTACACCGGACTCAGCAGTACCCCTGTTATCCTGGGTTCTATATGTGTGGTTTGTGTTGAGAGAACGAAGGGGTTCTTTCACTTGGGACATTTCTGAACAATATCCCTCAAGAAATATATGAAGATAAATTAATTTCACCTTTCCAACTGCTGGAATATTGTATGAGTTTGGTCTCCTAGACTTCTGTAGACTTTTTACCAGGTAGTTTGAGGTGGAGTGGGGGTTTAGGTGGCTCTTTGCTCTATTGTTTCTGTCTGCCTTGGGAGCAACCTATTATGGGATGTATATGCGTATGTGGATTAGCTGCTAGAGGGGAGGGGGGGGGGGTTTAAGTGGCTGTATCCCATTGTTCTATTGTGTCTGTCTGCCTTGGGAGCAACCTATTATGGGATGTATATGTGGATTAGCTGCTAGAGGGGAGGGGGGGATTTCTCCTGCAGCCCTTCCTAAAGGCTGTCTGTGTGTCTCTTGTTACTGAATGTAGTTTACCCCACCCTGGGTCATTATGCAAAGAAGGGGGGATTGTCCCCTGAGTTTTATATCTCTTTGTACCTGTGTTTGAATAAACAGTCTCCTGTTTCCTACCACCCTACACTGATGTCTTGAAAAGTGACTGGGTGGGCTAAGGGGTCTTAGATCATGCTGGTACCGTGCAAGGGAAGCTTATACAGCGGACATACTCTTCTTGAGTACGGGGGTCCACCACATTGGCAGCAGTGGGATTGTGCTTCCTAGCTGTGAACACGTCCACCACCACCGGGATCCAAGATCGGGATGGCAGACTTTGGTCGCACCGGCGGTGTGACGGCGAAGAAGTGATCAATATTATTATTTTTTTTTTTACATATGATTGCTTATAGCCGTTCATTTCATTGCTATAAGCAACCATTTTACTGAATGAAATTGATTCATTAGTTGTTTTGTTGTGATTTAGCTGTGATCGGCCAAAGCTGATCACATGGTACAGATGGGCTGTGATTGGCCCCGTCTGTACCATGCGATCCCTGTGACCAATCACAGCTGGCAACACAATTGAAACACAATGGTATGGCATGAAACACATTGTGCACAACTGTCATGTGATCTGCTGTGATTGGTCAAAGCGATCACATGGTACAGATGGGCTGTGATTGGCCCTGTCATAACCAGGTGATCACTGTGACCAATCACAGCTAGCAACACAATTGAAACACAATGGATGGCATGAATCAAAGCCATCCATTGTTTACAACTGTCATGTGATCTGCTGTGATTGGTCACAGCGATTACATGGTACCGGCATCGAGCCAGTGCACTGATCGGTGTCCTGTGGGACGTGTTCTTGGGAGGAGTTATGCAAATATCAAAATGCCTTGATGGGTGGTTGTCAGCCTAGAGGAGTGGGGGTTCCTAGGCAGGCTTTATTTGCAATGTTAACGCCCACATGTGATGCTGAGCCTCCATGATTGGAAGAACTGAAATCCAATGAATAAAAGGGACGGGGTCAGGACCAATTGGCTGTGTGAGAAAGGGCTGGATTGCTCTTGCTGCAACTTCCAATGCACATGGTGAGAATCTCACAGTGTGCGGTGAAATCGGAGTAAGCCAATTTAGTCCAGGAGAGGAGCCGGTACAACTGTGCAAGACTGGAGGGGAGGCCGGGGGGGGATAAATGATCCCCCGCTTGAGCTTTTGGGGCCTATACTTACCTTGTACTGAAAGCATCGAGTCTCAAAGTCAACAATCTCACACGAGTATTTCCCGCACTCAGCAGCAGAAATAGTCATTTGTATCTGATTCTTATTTGATCGGGTTTCCTCTGTTTCTTATCAGATTAAAAGTCAGACTCAGAAGAGCGAAGGCAGCGTCGGGTTGTTTACCTATCCTGTTCTCCAGGCAGCCGACATCCTCCTGTACAAGTAAGTCCTGCTTGGCCGCAGATAATCCTTTCCGGGTCCTGATCAGAAATGTCACCAAATGCCCTTGGAGAGGTGGGAGTGGAGAAACAGCAGCACACTGATCTTCCCAGTGAATGGCTATGCAGGAAGCGAGGGAGAGGGGGGGGGGTGTCAGCACAAGTCTTGGCCATTGAAGGACAGGCAGGCTGTTCTCCCAGCACAACCAGAACACTGACCACGCTGAAAGGGATGTGCTTTCATGCCTAGCGTAGTCAGTTTTTAATAGAAAAGCAGAGGGGGGCTGGCAGGATCACCAGGGATTTAACACAAAGGAAGCAATACAAAGAGAACAGAATACCTTTTTACCACAACAGCAGACACGTATCAGGAATATGAAATGTTGGGGGGATGTCAGTACCGCTGTGCATTATGCTTCTGTTACTCCTTCCATTACACCCCCGCACTCTCAGTATGTCCTCAGTCTTCTGAAGACTGAGGACATCTTGTGGTGAAGGACAGGTAACGCAGGGATTGCTGTATTGAAGCCTATGCAGATGGAAGCTCATTCCTTTTTGATCTGCAGATGAATGAAACGTACAAAATAACATTATTACTTTGTATGTCTCTATCTCCCATCTGATCAATGTTTATAAACAATGTTACTTTGTATCTATCTCTCGTCTTATCAATATCTGATTAATATTTTTAAACAATGTTACTATGTCTTTCTCTGTCTCCAGTCTGATCAATGTTTATAAACAGTGTTATTTTGTATCTCTCTCTCTCCCGTCTGAGCAATGTTTATAAACACTGTATCAGACAGTTAATTTTTTGACAGCAGCAGCTTCTACAGCTGTTGTATTTTATTTAGGCAGCAACTCCCAGCTGTCATTTTGACAGTGGGGAATTGTCGGAAAGGAATGGGGGGGGGGGGATTGTCGGAAAGGAATAGGGGGGGACAAAATGTACTGTACCCATCCTGTGTATCTCCATAGACATATGTATGACGTGAAGTGTTCACTACTGGTTAAGCAAATCATTTTTTATTTTTTATTTTTTTATGTAATCTTTATTTTTATGTTATAAAGAACATACAAAACACATAATGTACAATTGGTCTTCTCACATAGCATTGTAGACTATACATTGTAAACCTAAGAGTTAGACAATGTACAACCAAAAAGGGGGGAAATAGAATATGAAAACAGGGGGTAAGGGAGGGGAGGGGAATGGGGGATAAGGTTATCTCTACACCATTTCACATCATAAAAGAGTCATAATGAGTTATAAAGAGTTTCCCGCCTTCGCGGCCTCGGCCCAGACCTTATCTTCTCACTGCCCCCCACCTATGTACTGGGGGGGGGGGGGGGGGGGGGGAGATTCGACCTTAAGGCCATAAGCAAATCATTTTAGTGAATTTGTTGCAATGTTTCTTTCCTGGAGATGACATCACTTCCTGTTGAAGGCTGAAAACGCTAAAGCCTCTTCCTCCGTTATTAGCAGAATTGTCAGTTGGCCGTTGGGCTTCCTTTTACGTCTATCAGAGGCTTCCAGCTCCTATTTATGGCTTTGTTCCAAGTTGCAACTCCAGTACGGGTTCATTTTAAGGGAATTGATACATCCTGTATCTGCTGCAGAAGGTTTTGATGAGTTGTTAATCAATTCTGTAGTTTTTTTTTTCTTTTTACTGTATTTGGGATTTTCTCTCAGGTCCACCCACGTTCCGGTTGGAGATGACCAGTTGCAGCACCTGGAGCTCACTCAGGACACGGCTCGGATCTTCAATCACCGATATGGACAGTTCTTTCCCATTCCCAAAACTTTGACGAGTAAGTGACCCTCTCAAGATCTAACCCCCCCCCCCCCCCCCCCCCGCCTCCCGTAGTTCCCATGTCTTTTCATCACACCCTCTCTTCCTCCCATATTAACCGAGCCATCCATGTGGCAATTTTCATCCTATTTCATCCACTTTATAACCACCAGGAATGTCAAACACGAGTCATCACCAGAAATGGGGCAACCTACTAGCCACATGTTTGATTGACTATCAAGTCACTTGAGAAGTCAAACCTAGGCAAGAAACGGATCAAATTAATCTTCTTGCCTGCATGGGCTCCAGTGAAGGCTGCCTGGCATGTCTCGGGGAGGGTTTCCTGTTGGTGACAACAGTGGACCGTGTTAAAACGGCCACTTGTGGTCTCCATCAGAAGCCTGTGTGACAGGGTGACAACGCAGGAGCACAACTGGAAGACAGAGAGAGAGAGAGAGTGGTCACACAGCTGTGAGCAGGACACAGAGGAAGACCACTTCTTCACAATGTCTACTTCAAATGGGTACAGTGCTAATAAGCGCAAAGGGGGCAGCAAAGGTTTCCAATCTCCATAAGGGAAGACCTAGAACATCGGGTGCACCACAAAAGCCCTTGTGGTCTTGGGGACTCTAAAGGACCCACCACTGGGAACGGCACTGGTAGAAAAAAATAGGCTGATCCTCTTTTTTTTTTCTTGAGTGGTGCACACCCAGAGGTGTAACTTGAACCTACAGGGCCTGGTGCAAGAAAACATGATCCACAGCTGGTGCTCTTCAGTCTGAGCCTGGTCGAAGTGTGACGTTTGTGAACCTGGTAGTTCTGCCACTGGTATCAGTAGCTTTAAAGTTTTGTTGTCTTTTATTTTTTACTATTTTATTTTTATTTATTTTACATTGTTATTTTTTACGATTTTTTTAGGAGTCCCGTTGGGGGACTTTGAGATATCAGGGTTCTAAACCGACCTCTGATGTTTAACTTTTGAGACTGAGAAGGGTGTTTGAGGACACAGCTCTCAGTCTCCATCTGATCTGTTGCGACCACGTTGTGGTAAGGCAACTGCATAATGCTCAGGTTACCAGGCTAGGTCTCAGCTAGTCATGTGACCAAAATGCTGGTAGCAGGTGAGGGTCAGATGGCCAGAGGTGACCACAGTCACTGTAGGCGGGCAACAGGAACGGACTGAAGATGAAAGTTCATGTGGCTCTTTGCAATGCAGGAGATACTTCCTGGGCACTGGTGGGAAAGAGACCACTCCAACCGATGATCTCAGTCCCTCAATTTCACCCCTTCTGCATTAGCACCTAGCAGGAAGTAGACATTTTAGAGCACCCAGTAATTCAACTAAGGAGGTAGCTTCTGGTGTTTAGGCTCAGCCTGACTGGTCTACTCAAAGACTCGGTCCTCAGAGGGCAAGCACCGAGGCACAGCCAATGGCTTCGGATCTGGATAGCACTCCATTGTGAACTTGTTACCAGAACAGGGGCTAGGAAGCATCTTGCACAGAAACCAGTGCCTGAAGGTCACTTCTAGAACAGGGGCTAGGAAGCATCTTTCACAGAACCTGATGCCTGAAGGTCACTTCTAGAACAGGGGCTAGGAAGCATCTTTCACGGAACCAGATGCCTGAAGGTCACTTATAGATCAGGGGCTAGGAACCATCTTACATGGAACCCAGTGCCTGAAGGTCACTTCTAGAACTGGGGCTAGGAAGCATCTTTCGCAGAACCTGATGCCTGAAGGTCACTTCTAGAACTGGGCTAGGAATCATCTTGCACAGAACCCAATGCCTGAAGGTCACTGCTAGAACAGGGGCTAGGAAGCATCTTTCACGGAACCAGATGCCCGAAGGTCACTTATAGATCAGGGGCTAGGAACCGTCTTACATGGAACCCAGTGCCTGAAGGTCACTTCTAGAACTGGGGCTAGGAAGCATCTTTCGCAGAACCTGATGCCTGAAGGTCACTTCTAGAACTGGGCTAGGAATCATCTTGCACAGAACCCAATGCCTGAAGGTCACCGCTAGAACAGGGGCTAGGAAGCATCTTTCACTGAACCAGATGCCTGAAGGTCACTTATAGATCAGGGGCTAGGAACCATCTTACATGGAACCCAGTGCCTGAAGGTCACTTCTAGAACTGGGGCTAGGAAGCATCTTTCGCAGAACCTGATGCCTGAAGGTCACTTCTAGAACTGGGCTAGGAATCATCTTGCACAGAACCCAATGCCTGAAGGTCACTGCTAGAACAGGGGCTAGGAAGCATCTTTCACGGAACCAGATGCCTGAAGGTCACTTATAGATCAGGGGCTAGGAACCATCTTACATGGAACCCAGTGCCTGAAGGCCACTTCTAGAACTGGGGCTAGGAAGCATCTTTCACAGAACCTGATGCCTGAAGATCACTTCTAGAACTGGGGCTAGGAATCATCTTGCACAGAACCCAATGCCTGAAGGTCACTGCTAGAACAGGGGCTAGGAAGCATCTTTCACGGAACCAGATGCCTGAAGGTCACTTATAGATCAGGGGCTAGGAACCATCTTACATGGAACCCAGTGCCTGAAGGCCACTTCTAGAACTGGGGCTAGGAAGCATCTTTCACAGAACCTGATGCCTGAAGATCACTTCTAGAACTGGGGCTAGGAATCATCTTGCACAGAACCCAATGCCTGAAGGTCACTGCTAGAACAGGGGCTAGGAAGCATCTTTCACGGAACCAGATGCCTGAAGGTCACTTAGAGATCAGGGGCTAGGAACCATCTTACATGGAACCCAGTGCCTGAAGGTCACTTCTAGAACTGGGGCTAGGAAGCATCTTTCAGGGAACCAGATGCCTGAAGGTCACTTATAGAACAGGGGCTAGGAACCATCTGACACAGAACCCAATGCCTGAAGGTCACTTCTTGGCTATACGTCTGGGTCAGCTGGACTCCAAAGATGAGCTCAGGAACGACCGCTGCCATTGTAGAGACCAGTTTTAGCAGCAATGTAGGGAAGAGTCTTGATTGAAGAGAAATTAAGAAAAAAAGTTGAGCTGAAGACTAGACATCCATCCTCCTAGGACACTAGCAAAAGACTGGGACATGCTTGTAGTGGGAGTGGCTATCCTGGGTTAGCCAATTTTTTTTTTTTTTTTGGTTGCAGGTGTCCAATCCTCCTGTAGGTGGCAGTATAGCCTGAAGGTTTCCTGTGTCCCCCGCTTTTTAATAGAACAAACTTTCCATTGTAGGAAGCCAGTGATCACAGCGGTAGAATTGGTTTCTTTCCTGCAGTTTTATCTGTTATTTCTCACCACTTTTCAGCCACCTCCAAGAAGATCCATTCCCTTCGAGACCCCTCGGCCAAAATGTCCAAGTCGGACCCCCAGAAACTGGCGACCGTGCGCCTGACGGACTCGCCGGACGAAATCTCGCTCAAGTTCCGCAAGGCGGTCACGGACTTCACGTCCGAGGTGACCTATGACCCAGAGGGCCGCCCAGGAGTCTCCAACTTGGTGGCCATCCACAGCGCCGTGACGGGGCTGACACCAGAGGACGTCGTGGAACAGAGCCGCAGACTGGAGACGGCGCAGTACAAGCTGGTGGTGGCAGAGGCGGTTATTGAGAAACTGACGCCGATTCGGGGGGAGATCCAGAGACTTAGAGCTGATGAGGGGTTCTTGAGGGTGGTGTTAAATCAAGGGGCGGTGAGGGCGAGGGAGGTGGCGGCTCCCGTGTATGACGCGGTCTGCAGGTTGGTGGGCTTCAGGTGAGAGACTTGGGGGAGGATTTGGTCATACTGAAGGTTATAATAACATTTTTCCAGGCAGGTAATACAGGTTTTTAGAATACGGAAAATGAAAGAAGACAAAACCCATTATACTTCGCCCCTCCCAGAATGACCGGGTGCGATATGAGGGCTGGAAACTAAGCACCGAAACTGAAGTCACACTTTTTTTTGGTGCCCCGTGTGAGGAAAATCGCACCACTTTGTTTTTATTGGTGCCCCGTGTGAGGAAATCACACCACTTCTTTTTTTTCGTGCCCCATGTGAGGAAATCACGCCACTTCGTTTTTTTTTTTTGGTGCCCCGTGTGAGGAAATCATGCCACTTCTTTTTTTTTTTTTGGTGCCCCGTGTGAGGAAATCACTCCACTTCTTTTTTTTTTTTTTTTTGGTGCCCCGTGTGAGGAAATCACACCACTTCTTTTTTTTTGGTGCCCCGTGTGAGGAAATCACACCACTTCTTTTTTTTGGTGCCCCGTGTGAGGAAATCACGCTACTTCGTTTTTTTTTGGGGGTTTTTTTTGGTGCCCCGTGTGAGGAAATCACACCTCCTAATTCTAAGTGGATGACAAGTGAATCCTAATCAGAGAAGTAACTGTGATCAAGGATCCCTAGAAAGAATCCCAGATATCCCTTACACATTACAACCACAATATACAATCTGTTATGTTTTTGGTCAGATTGTACACAAAGTTTTATCAGTAGCGTCCTAAAAAAAATGCAATTCAACCATAAAAATTGCCTACGGCTGAATAAAAGGTTTTTAAATAGGCTGGATTTTTATTTTATTTTTAGATGTCAATTGAAAATTGTTTTCTCGATCGTACAGTGTGTGTGTGGGGAAGTCTTCCAATCAGCATTATACTGAGCAGCGTTCTTAACCACTTCAATAGCGGACATGTTTACCCCCCCTCCTGCCCAGGCCAACTTTCAGCTTTCAGAGTCGTCACACTTTGAATGACAATTGCGCAGTCATATAACACTGTACTCAAATTAAATTTTAATGATTTTTTTTCACACGAATCGCGCTTTATTTTGGATGGTATTTAATCACCACTGGGTTTATTTTTTGCTAAATAAAGAAAAAAAAGACCGAAAATGTTTTTCTTTGTTTCTGTTATAAAACTTTGCAAACAAATCTTTCTTCATAAATTTAGGCCAAAATGTATTCTCAATTTCTTTGAAAATAACCCAAATCCGTGTATATTATTTAGTCTGTAGGAAAGTTACAGAGTCCACAAACTATAAGATATATATCTGATAATTGATCAGTCCTGATGTACTGACAGCTGATCTCATTTCTTGAGGCCAGGACAGTAGAATTACCCCCCAAATGACCCCTTTTTGCAAAGTAGACAGTCCAAGGTATTCGGTAAGAGGCATGGAGATTTTTTTTGAAGTTGTAATGTTTTGTCACAATTTTTTTTGAATGAATTCAATAAAAATAGTTTTTTTCACAATTTTTTTTTTTTTTATTGTCACCAGTGCAGTACAGCGTCGCCATATGACTACAAGTTTTTTAAAGTTGCATTTTTTTGTAATTTTTGGGGGAAAATAAAGTAATTTAAACATACAATTATTTTTTCAAATTTTTTTTTTTTGTTTGTTACATACTATCACCAGTGCAGTACAACATCATCATATAACTGGTGTGGCAGTGATCAGGAAAACAACTGGTGACCGTATATAAAAAAAGAAAAAGAAAGAAAGAAGAAAAATATATATATATATATATATATATATATATATATATATATATATATATATATATATATATATATATATATATATATATATATATATATATATATATATATATATATATATATATATACTTTACTTTTTTTTTTTTTTTATATATACGACTTTACTACTTTTACTCCTGTGACCAGATCCATACAGTGTTGCCATAGTAACATTGTACTACTCTGGGGAAGTGATCAGGATTTATTTTATTTTTTTTACACATTGATTGCTTATACCAGTGAATTTCCCTGACATAAACAACTGCTTTTGCTGAATGTAACCGATTGAATTTAGTGTGTATTGTTGTGGTTACTTGTGATTGGCCACAGGGAATCACATGGTACAGATGGGCTTTGACTAGATGTGATCACTGTGACCAATCACAGCTAGCAACACAATTGTATACAATGGATGGCATGAAAGGAAGTCATTCATTTACAATTGTCATGTGATCTGTTGTGATTGGTCACTGGGGTCACATGGTACTGGCAGCGGGCCGGTACACTCATCATTCCGCTGGGAGCCTCCTTCCAGAGGGGCGTTGTATCACGTTCACCCCGAATGATGAAAGCCCCGCCCCCTGGTCGTCATTTTACAATAAGCTGGGCGGGAACTGATTAATATGTTCAAAGTAGTATTCAACTTTCAGGATTTTTTTTTTTTTTTTTTTAGATTTAATACACTGAGTTCAGTAAAATAAAACATTCCTCAGTAAACGATTTTGTTAAAATTCTTACCCCAGCACTTGCAGTTTACATCTTTCAATGTTGCCGCCTCCTGCTCTCTTGGTGCTGCTTCCCTGAATTTCTGGTCTTCACAGGAAAAAGGTAAAGTGATTGTTAATTCAAAACATCTTTTTTAAAAATAACAAACATGATATACTTACCTGCTCTGTGCGGAGGGGCCCCGATCTTCCTCTTCTCGGGTCCCCCGGGGACTCTCCTGGCTCCTCCTCCTTCTCTGTGTATCACCATAGGAAGCCACTGTGGTTCTATTTTAACCACTTCCTGCAAACCGCTGTCGTTGTACGTCGGTACGTTTGACATACAATACCGGGGTTATGGCAGCAGATAGCTGTCATGACCCTGGTATTTTCTTCAACGGCGGGCGGTCTTCTTTCGGATAAATGTCGTCTCCACGGCGGGTTCGCCGCGAGATCACTTTTATCGGTGGCGGGAGAGGTGCCCCCTCCCGCCGCGCTCCGGTTGTCTCCGCCAGTAGCGGCGATCCGATCCTATCCCCTCAGTAGCATGGAGCCGAATGAGGGAATGATGGCCCCCCGCTCAGCTCCATACCATTGGATGATGGAAACAACACCAAACATCCCTTCTGCCCAATGGTCTTAAAGGGTACATTTTTTTTTTTTTCTTTTTTTAAACACATTTCTTCTTTTTTTTTTTTTTTTTTGCATTTTAGTGTAAATATGAGATGTGAGGTCTTTTTCACCCCCAGATCTCACATTAAATAGGTCCTGTCATGGTTTGTTTCTATTAGAAGTGACCCAAATTTATTTATTTTTTTTTTTTAATGGACAGTGTGAAAATAAAGAATTAAAAGTAAAATTAATAATAAAAAAATATATATAAAGGCCCCCATTCGACTCAATGTCATTGGATGACGGAAGCAACGTCAAACTTCACTTTCACCCTATGGTCTTGAAGGGGAATTTTCTTTAATTTTTTTGTTATTAAAAAAAAAAAAAAAAAAAAACTTTTTTTTTTTAAAATTTAAGTGTAAATGTAAAAGACCCTGTCCTGCTTTTTTAATAGGAATAAAAGTGATCCATTTTTTTTTTTTTTTTTAAAGGGACAGTGTAAAAGTAAAAAAATAAAACGTAAAATAAATAAGAAATAGAATAAAAATTTAAAAGTGCCCTGTCCTACCGAGCTTGCTCGCAGAAGCGAACGCATACGTAAGCCGCGCCCCGGCATATGAAAACGGTGTTCAAACCACACATGTGAGGTATCGCCGCGATCGTTAGAATGAGAGCAATAATTCTAGCCCTGGACCTCCTCTGTAACGCAAAACTGGTAACCTGTAGACATTTTTAAACGTCGCCTATAGAGGTTTTTAAAGGTCAAAGTTTATCGCCATTCCACGCGCGGGCGCAATTTTGAAGCTTGACATGTTGGGTATCAATTTACTCGGCGTAACATTTTCTTTTACAATATAAAAAAAAGTGGGCTAACTTTACTGATGTCTTGTTTTTTAGGGTCAAAAAAGTGTATTTTTTCCCAAAAAATTGCGCTTGTAAGACCGCAGCGCAAATACGGTGTGATATAAAGTATTGCAATGACCGCCATTTTATTCTCTAGGGTGTCTGAAAAAAAAATATATATAATATTTGGGGGTACTAAGTGTAATTTTCAAGCGAAAAAAAACCAACAGATTTTAAATGGTAAACCAACAAGTTTGAAAAATAGGTCCGGTCCTTTAAGTGGTTAAGTAATCCAGCCATATTAATTGCTTTGAAGTGTATATCAAGACAACACTTCTTCTTAATTTTTTTTTTTTTTCCCCTCACTTCCTGTCCCAGAGACAATGCTTTTACCTGACAGGAAGTGAGGGGAAAGCTGCCAGCAGGGACTCAGAAATAAAAAAAAAATATGCATGGATTTGAGATTGAAGTGCTAACCCAGATGTCAATGAATTCCTATATAAGATTAGATAGAAAACTTTTTTTTAAAAGAACCGACACATTTCAGGGGCCGGAACGCTCCCCCCCCCCCCCCCATTCCTCAGGGCTAGATAAATCCAGGATATAGTTCCACATTGGACGTGTAAAATGCAAACAAAGCATAAATTCCATGCAAATTCCATGTTCATCAAGAATTAGAAAATTTGCTGGTAAGTATCGATGATCGGAGACAGGGCCAGGATGTGGGGGGGGGTTGGGCATGGGAGGGCCCCTGGGCACAGTGGTCTGATTTCCCCAAATCCACAGGAATGCTATTGAATCAGGACTGTGCAGGGCTTGCCTACCCATCCCCAAATCTGCTGACATTTCACACGCCTGGCCACTTCATCCCTAGACTGGAAAAATGACAACCGTTTGCCCTTGGGACTTTAAATCACGCCGAATGAGAAAATATAAAATGCAGGTACATACAATGTCAACGAGTAAACACAGACAGGTACCGTATTGTCAAACAGATTTGTCGTGTTATACATAATATATTTTCATAGCCAGGGTACATTATTCCATAGAACAAACCATAGTAGGTATAAGAATGCATCCTAGAACCCCGATGCGTTTCGTCAACAGCCCTTCACTTCTTCAGGGGTTGATGCAAACACAATATCTATGAAATAAAACAGTTTAACCACTTCCCGCCCCAAGGCGGTCATATGACGTCCTGGACTTTGAGAGCAGGGATAGCTGATGGGTGAAGCTGCAGGCATCATCTAGATATCGTCTTTTTTTTTTTCAGCCGGCAGTTCTCTGCATCGTAAGAGCAATCAAAGTGGCTCTTCAGCCGCTTGATCAATCTTAGGGCCCGTCCCCCTCTCCTGCTGACCTCCGGTGCTTCTGCTGGCTCGCCCCTTGTGATCGGTGAACCCGGAGAAAGAATGCGCCGAAGGTTGACCATAGAGAATACCGGGGACCAGATGGTCCCCGGCAGTCTCTATGATCTTCGGAGGCCTGGGCGCAACGTTGTGATGTCACGCCCGGCCTGGCAGTTGTAAATACTGCCGTGTACTCGGCTGGAAAGGTCGAGATGTGTTTTTTTTTTTCTTTTTCTTTTTCAAAGATTTTATTCAGATTTTTTTCAAATATAGAATATACAAATAATGAAATTCATTGAATAGCAAGGGTACAATATCCAATAGTTTTGTTTATTTAGTGTGTACAATATATTTGTATAAACGTTTTCAAAATTTGCAAGTAAAATAATATACTGTAACATGGAAATCTAATAGATATATTTTATATCTATATGTTTTTTTTTATCTCAGCCTTTCCTGCTTAGAGGAGAGGACCTGTCCATAAAGAGGACCTGTCATGTCCTATTCCTATTACAAGGGATAAATAGGTGATAGGTGGCATGTCCTGGTAGATACGGCACCTCATCCCTTGAAGAGTATTCAAATACAAGCAAAGGGAATGGGATTATTGCGGTGCCACAAATAAATTGGAACAAATTTATTATAAAATTTCTTTTTTATTTTATTAGTTTCAAAAAGCTAAAAAGTGTATATAAATCATACATATATAGAAAACTTCAAAGACAATAAAACCATAATACAATTAAAAATAATGACCGTCACCACTGATGTTGAAAGGTGATCGCTGGTCACTTCTTCCCAACTAGTTTCGCCAAAACATTGGCTTCATCAGGGGATTATACAGATTAACACAAAAAATAAAAACACTGAAAGAAGAAGAAAGGGTGTATTATTGGATTGAATCCACATAATCTAGTATAATAGAGGCGAACTGTCATATCACAAAACAGTCAAACTACTGTCCAGCCCGTGTCCCCGGTCTCCCAGTCCCCACACCCGAGACGTACAGTGCAGCAGTCCCAGGACACAGGGAGAGCACCACCAGACCACTGAGAATAATAGTCACACTCAGCCCTGTATTTGGCTATAGGGGAATCAGAAGGCGCCTAAAGAAATAACAATTAGCATGTAAGTATTCAATTATTCATTAATTAGTTAGGGGAGCTAAGCCTCAATTACATACCCTGATTATATGCAATAAAGCACTCAATGGTGCACGGGAGGAATCACGGCACGATAGTTGGATTTTTTTTTTGGAGTTTTTTTTTTTTGTTTTTGTTTATTGAAAAAAAAAAATTCCCCTTTAAGACCATTGGCTGAAAGTGACGTTTGACATTGCTTCCGTCCTCCAATGGCATTGAGTCGAGTGGGCGCCATCATTCTCTCACTCGACTTCCAGCCTCTCAGGGGAGAGGATCGGATCGTCTCCGCCGCTACTGACGGCTCCGGTAAGCAGCGGAGATGACGGGGACGCTGCGGGAGGGGGATGGGCACCTCTCCCGCCGCCGATAAAAGTGATCTCGGGGAGGAACTGCCGCAGAGACCACTTTTATCCGAAAGCGGACCGCCCGCCGTTTTTTTAAAAAATACCGGGGTTATGAGCGCCATCTGCAGGCCATAATAACAGTATTCAGCGTCAGAGTACCGACCGTATAAAGACGGCGGGCGGTCCTCCGGAAGTGGTTAAGTCTACAATAAAAAGACAGAATGCAATGGTTTGCAAATCTCATAAACCCGGATTTTATTCAATTAGTAATTCGAAAACATGATAATAATAATTCTGGCTCCCACAGACTGGCTACAGTAGGTGCTCATGTGGTACACAGATTAGTCCTGTCAATGTAAGAAGGTTCTCCTAACCACAACTCGTTATGTGTATAAAAGACACCTGTCCACAGAATCTCTTTCTTCCATTCAACCCATCATGGGGAAGACCAAAGAGCTGTCAAAGAACGTCAGGGACAAGATTGTAGACCTGCACAAGGCTGGAATGGGCTACAAGACCATCAGCAAGAAGCTTGGTGAGAAGGAGACAACTGTTGGAATGATTATTCGCAATTGGAAGAAATACAAATTATTCATCAATCGCCCTCAGTCTGGAGCTCCATGCAAGGCTTCGCCTCATGGGGTGAGGATGGTCACGAGAAAAAGTGAGGGATCAGCCTAGAACTACACGGGAGGAGCTTGTGAATGATCTCAAGGCAGTTATCTGTGGGACCACAGCCACCAAACAAACCATTGGTAACACAATACGCCGCCACGGATTGAAATCTAGCACCCGCTAGATCCCCCTCCTCAGGAAGACACATGTAGAGGCCCGTCTGAAGTTTACCAATGAACATCTAAATGATTCAGAGAAGGATTGGGATATGGAGGGAGCTGAAACTTCGAGTTGCTAAGAGACAGCCAAGAAACCTTAAGGATTTAGAGATCTGTAAAGAAGAGTGGACCAAAATCCCTCCTGAGATGTGAGCAAACCTGGTCACCAACTACAAGAAACGTCTGACCTCTGTGATTGCCTTTTTTTTTCTTACCTCTGTGCAAGGGTTTCTCCACCAAGTCATGTTTTGCTTGGGAATCTAATACTTATTTTACTCACTGAACTGCAACTCCATTTATAACATTTGTATCATTTATTTCTGTAATTTTTGGTTGATATTCTGTCTCTATCCTTTAAAATACACCTATGATAAAAATTATAGACCCTTCATTTCTTTGTAAGTGGGCAAACCTACAAAATCTGCAGGGGAGACGATCATTATTTTCTTGAATTAATGAAAATTGATCAATCCTGATGTACTGACGGACGATCTCATTTCTTGAGGCCCAAAAATGCCAGGACAGTACAGATACCCACCAAATGACCCCTTTTTGGAAAGTAGACGGTCCAAGGTATTTAGTAATAGGCATGGCGAGTTTTTTGAAGTTGTAATTTTTTGTACATTTTTTGGAAAATGAAGAAATTTAAAAAAAAAAAGTTTTACATTTTTTTTTTTACATACTGTCACCAGTGCAGTACAGCGTTGTCATATTACTGGTGTGGGGGTGATCAAGGACTAGTGACTGTATGTAAAATTTAAAAAAAAATTCCATTATTTTATTTTTATTACTTTTTTTTTTTCCAAACAGTGACCAAAGCAATATAGAGTACATAACTCTCTACTACTCTGGGGAGGTGATCAGGGTTTTTTTTTTTTTTAATTTAAATTTTTATTTTTTATACACTGCTTGCTTATAACTGTGATTTTTACTATTATAAGCAACCATTTTTTTCTATATAACTTATATGGTACCCAGGCAATCCGCCCCTTCCTGTGTGCCAAACACTGCGCTTATGGTACTCGCCCCTCACACTAAGCAGCCACTTAAAAAACAAAAACGTGTTATAAATAATAAATGATGCACTATAACTGCCCTCACCACTAGTGCAATCAAATAGCAGCGCTGAAAATACTATGTGATCTCAAAGGAACAAAATACATATAACCCTTAAATTATATATAATATCCAGCTGTTGTGCACAGCGCTAAATAAACATGTGTTACTAATCAATAGACATAATGTGAACCAACCGTGTAAACTACTTTAAATCAAAATTGCAAATAAATTACAAAAATGACCAGTGAACATATAAAGTCCAAAGTAAAGTGAATAGTGGATAATGGTGAAAATATCAAACAGATAAAAATCTTCAGTGATAATATCTTCCACCACACCGCTGTGACTGTGACTTCCACTCCCCTTCAGCGAGTAAACTCACCAGCTCCTTTTGCCTTACACTCTCGTGTTCGGCTCACAGGCTTTTCCCACACAGTAGGGGGCAAACTGGCAACCTCCAATCAATCTCCGTTTAGTACCCAGAGTGTGATTGCAAATGCTCTCTGTTTGTTGTGTGGAGATTTCATCTCCACACAACAAACAGAGAGCATTTGCAATCACACTCTGGGTACTAAACGGAGATTGATTGGAGGTTGCCAGTTTGCCCCCTACTGTGTGGGAAAAGCCTGTGAGCCGAACACGAGAGTGTAAGGCAAAAGGAGCTGGTGAGTTTACTCGCTGAAGGGGAGTGGAAGTCACAGTCACAGCGGTGTGGTGGAAGATATTATCACTGAAGATTTTTATCTGTTTGATATTTTCACCATTATCCACTATTCACTTTACTTTGGACTTTATATGTTCACTGGTCATTTTTGTAATTTATTTGCAATTTTGATTTAAAGTAGTTTACACGGTTGGTTCACATTATGTCTATTGATTAGTAACACATGTTTATTTAGCGCTGTGCACAACAGCTGGATATTATATATAATTTAAGGGTTATATGTATTTTATAAACCATTTTTTTCTGAATGAAAACTATTGATTCAGTGTTTACTATTGTGATTAGCTGTGATTGGCCCGGTCTATACCATGTGATCACTGTGACCAATTGCAGAGCTCATCATAACAGTACACAATGAAAGGCATGAAAGGCGGAGTGCGACTCATGGCCCAATCCTGGGAGGATGCCATCTGATGTACTCCCAGGATATTAGGGCACCTGCCTGGCCAAAATGACGTGGGTATATATATATTTTATCATCTACAGTACATTAGGTCATGAAAAGATTCAGAGACTCTGAAGAAAACTCTGTGTGAAGGGACAAGGCTGAAACGCAATATTGGATGGCGGTGATCTTTGGGCCCGCAGATGGCACTGCATTGAAAACAGGTGTGGCTGTGTGATGGACATCACTGCATGGGTTTAGGAATACTTCCACAAATCGCTGTCTGTGAACACAGTTCACTGTGCTATCCTAAAATAAAAGGTAAAGCTCTATCGTGCAAAGAAGAAGCCATATCTGAACATGATCAACGCCGCCATAGCCAAAGCTCATTTAAAATGGTCTGTTCCAAAGTGAAAAATGGTCTGTTGCAAAGTGGAAAATGGTCTGTTGCAAAGTGGAAAATGGTCTGTTGCAAAGTGGAAAATGGTCTGTTGCAAAGTGGAAAATGGTCTGTTGCAAAGGGGAAAATGGTCTGTTGCAAAGTGGAAAATGGTCTGTTGCAAAGGGGAAAATGGTCTGTTGCAAAGTGGAAAATGGTCTGTTGCAAAGGGGAAAATGGTCTGTTGCAAAGTGGAACACTGCGCTGTGGTCAGACAAATCGGAATTTTAAATTTTTTGAGCAACCACGGGTGCTGCGTCCTCTGGACTAAAGAGGAGAGGGACCTTCCGGCTTGTTATCAGTGTTCAGTTCAAATATCTGCATCTCTGATGGTATTTTGGGGGGGGGGTTTGGAATTGGGCAGCTTGCACATCTGAAAAGGCACCTTCCATGCTAAAAGATATATCCAGGTTTTAGTGCCGCATATGCCCCCTGACAAAGTTTTTCAGGGAAAGCCTTGCATATTTCAACAGGTCAATGCTAAACCGCATACTGCATGGCTTCCTAGTAGAAGAGTCCTGGGGCTTCACTGGCCTGCCTGCAGTCCACACCTTTCACCAATTGAAAATAGTTGGCTTATCTTGAAACGAAAAATACAACAAAGAAGACCCAGGACTGTTGAGCAGTTAGAATCCTATATCTGGCAAGAATGGGTCAACATTCTCCTCAGTTCCCAGAAGTTTACAAAGTGTTGTTTTAAGAGGAGGAGACGCTACACCGTGCTAAACATGGCCCCGCCCCAACTTTTTTGAGACCTGTTGCTGCCATCAAAACGGTGTTTTTCCCCCCCTAAAATGGTCCAATTTCTAAGTTTAAACAGTTCATATATTTTCTATTTCCTACTGTGAATAAAATACGGGATTATGAGATTTGCAAATCGGTGCATTGTGTTTTCATGTAGATTTTACACAGCGCCCCAATTTTTTTTCTTAGAATTTGGGTTGTAATTAACCACTTCAGCTCCGGACGATTTACCCCTCTTCATGACCAGGCCATTTTTTTGAGATACGGCACTGCGCTATTTTAACTGACAATTTGGCGGTCGATCGACGTTGTACCTAAATAAAATTGATGTCTTTTTTTTTTTTTCCCCCACAAATAGAGCTTTCTTTTGGTGGTATTTGATCACCTCTGCGGCTTTTATTTTTTACGCTATAAACAAAAAAAAGACCGACTATTTTGAAAAAAATATATATTTTTTACTTTCTGCTATAAAACATATCCAGTAAAAAAAAATGTAAAAATCAAATTTCTTCACCAATGTGTATTCTGCTACATATTTTTGGTAAAAAAAATCCCAATAAGCATATATGGATTGGTTTGCGCAAAATTTATAGCGTCTACAAACTATGGGATAGGTTTATGGAATTTTTATTATTATTTTTTTTACTAGTAATGACGGCGATCAGCAACTTTATAGAGGGGCTGTGATATTGCAGCGGACAAATCGGACGCTGACACTTTTTGGGGACCAGTGACACCAATACAGTGATCAGTGCTAAAAATATGCACTGTCACTGTACTAATGACACTGGCAGGGAAGGGGTTAACATCAGGGTTAAATGTGTTTCTAGGGAGTGCTTTATAACTGTGGGGGGGGGGGGGCACTTTAACTGTGTGAAGGCATAGATCTGTGTTCCTGCTTTGTAAGAACATAGCCTTCCCTTGTTTACATACGCAGACCGCCATTCTGTCTGTGTCCCGAAGATCGCCGGACCCGCTGATTGGCTCCCGCTGTGATTGAACACAGCGGTAATGGGTCGCCGGCGGTGCGTGTGTGCCCGTCCCAGACCCGGAAAAGTAGAATGACATACCTGTACGTGTCTCTGAGCACAGGAGCCATTACCCTGCAGTAAATGAACGTGGGGCGATCGGCAAGGGTTTACAGTCCCTTGAAAAAGTATTCATGCCCCTTGAAATGTTCCACATTTTGTCATGTTACAACCAAAAACATAAATGTATTTTTTTGGATTTTATGTGATAGACCAACACAAAGTGGCACATAATTGTGAAGTGGAAGGAAAAATAATAAGCAGTTTTAACATATACATATGTGTAAAGTGTAGGGGGCAATGGCATCCCTAGGGGGGGGGGCCCTGACCCCCCCAACATTAAAAATTTTTTTTTTTTTTTTACAAAAAATCAATGTCTAAGAGGGAGAGAGTCCCCAGTCAGCTCCTGCGGGTGATACCTCCCCCCTCCCTCTGCTCGCTGACACTGCATAATGCGAGCGCTCACACAACCACAGCCGCCCGATCTGCTCCTTCCCCTGCATCCTCATTGGCAGGGAGAAGAGCGAGTTGCAGGGAGGGCTCCACCCGGACTCTCAGTTACTGAAAAAACAGACTGATTTCTCCCGTCCTTAGGACAGGAGAACCAGCCTGTAAATTCCAAGAGATGTCAGACCAGCGCTGTCAATAGCAGGGGCAGGACAGCAAGAGGAGGCTGGGGAACCCCACAGTGACAGAACACCAGGGCCCGGTGGCAAGACAACCTTTGCAACCCTGATAGTTCTCCCACTGCTTTGGACCCTTATATTTTCTTGGTATGCTGGTGACATATATCTCTTGTTTTCTGCCACCCTGGGGGGCCCCAATACAGTAGGAAGGGAGCTCACTGCAGAACATGTGAAAGGGCCCATTGTGGGATCGTAGTAAAGGGCCCCAGGATATATTTATATATCTATATCTTTATATATATATATATTTCAGGTACTTATATAGCGCCGTCAATTTACGCAGTGCTTTTACATATACATTGTACATTCACATCAGTCCCTACACCCTCAAGGAGCTTACAATCTAAGGTCCCTAACTCACATTCATACATACTAGGGACAATTTAGACAGGATCCAATTAACCTACCAGCATGTCTTTGGAGTGTGGGAGGAAACCCACGCAGACACGAGGAGAACATGCAAACTCCAGGCAGGTAGTGTCATGGTCGGGATTCGAACCAGCGACCCTTCTTACTGCTAGGCGAGAGTGCTATCCACTACACCACTGTGCCGCCCCTATATATATATGCATTTTATAGTTGCCCCCCTACTTTCGTCCCTGTCCCCTCCATGTGCCCCCCCTAAATATGAAAGCTGGAGACGCCACTGGTATGGCGCCCCCCTGAGTCAATACTTTGTAGAACCCCCTTTCTCTGCAATTACAGCTGCAAGTCTTTTTGGGGGTGTCTCTACCAGCTTTGCACATCTAGAGAGGGACATTTTTGCCCATTCTTCTTTGTCAAATATCTCAAGCTCTGTCAGATTGGATGGAGAGTGTCTGTGAACAACAATTTTCAAGTCTTGCCACAGATTCTCAATGTGATTTAGGTCTGGACTGTGACTGGGCCATTCTAACACATGAATATGCTTTGATCTAAACCAGGGGTCTTTAAACTGCAGCCCTCCAGGTGTTCAGGAACTACAATTTCCATCATGCCTAGTCATGTCTGTAAATGTCAGAGTTTTACAATGCCTCATGGGATGTGTAGTTCTGCAACAGCTGGAGGGCCGTAGTTTGAGGATCCCTGATGTAAACCATTCCATTGTAGCTCTGGCTGTATGTTTCGGGTCGTTTGTCCTGCTGGAAGGTGAACCTCCGCCCCGGTCTCAAGTCTTTTGCAGACTCTAACAGGTTTTCTTCTAAGATTGTCCTGTATTTGGCTCCATCCATCTTCCCATCAACTCTGACCAGCTTCCCTGTCCCTGCTGAAGAAAAGCATCCCCACCACATGATTCTGCCACCACCATGTTTCACAGTGGGGATGGTGTGTTCAGGGTGATGTGCAGTGTTAGTTTTCCCCACACATAGCGTTTTGCTTTTAGGCCAAAAAGTTGAATTTTGGTCTCCTCTGACCAGATCACCTTCTTCCACATGTTTGCTGTGTCCTCCACATGGCTTCTCACAAACTACAAACAGGACTTCTTATGACTTTCTTTCTCCAATGTCTTTCTTCTTGTCACTCTTCCATAAAGGGCAGATTTGTGGAGAACACGACTAATAGTTGTCCTGTGGACAGATTCTCCCACCTGAGCTGTGGATCTCTGCAGCTCCTCCAGAGTTACCATGGACCTCTTGGCTCTTCTCTGATGAATGCTCTCCTTGCCCGGCCGGTCAGTTTAGGTGGACGGTCATGTCTTGGTAGGTTTGCAGTTGTGCCATACTCTTTCCATTTTCCGATGATGGATTGAACAGAGCTCCGTGAGATGTTCAAAGCTTGGGAGATTTTTCTATAACCTAACCCTGCTTTATACTTCTCCTCAACTTTATCCCTGACCTGTCTGGTGTGTTCCTTGGCCTTCATGATGCTGTTTAACTAAGGTCCTCTAACAAACCTCTGAGGGCTTCACAGAACAGCTGTATATATACTGATATTAAATTACACACAGGTGGACTCTATTTACTAATTAGGTGACTTCTGAAGGCAATTGGTTCCACTAGATTTTAGTTAGGGGTATCGGAGTAAAGGGGGCCGAATACAAATGTCCCCCCCACACTTTTCACATATTTATTTGTAAAAAAAAATTGAAAACCATTTATCATTTTCCTTCCACTTCACAATTATGTGACACTTTGTGTTGGTCTATCATATAAAATCCCAATAAAATCCATGTACGTTTTTGGTTGTAACATGACAAAATGTGGAAAATATCAAGGGGTATGAATACTTTTTCAAGGCACTGTAAAGGACTTTTTTCTGTGGTGTTGGTGTGTTTATTCACATTTAACTTTTTGGGGGGTACCACTGCACCTCTGTAGTCATTCCCCTGTGTGGGGTAGATGTCTGCCCCCCCTTTTTATAAAGGAGATTCCAAATTCCACTATACTGTAAATTACTTCCATATCCCCCCCATTGTCTTAGGGGACTGGATGTAGGGATGGGGCCGGGGGGGCCCTCACCCCTCAACAAAGGGGGGCTTTGTCCACCCTTCCTTGCAAGGGTACCCTCCCCCCATTATTGAAAGGCATGTGGCCCCTTATGGTACAGGAAGGGGGGGGGCACATGTTTGCTTTGTCCATGTCCCCCTTTGCAGTGCACAGCTACCCATGTCCTATTTCAACAATAGCCTGTCCATTATCATTAAAAAACTAAAAAAAAATAAAAAAAAAGAAGCCATTCTGGCGTTAGGACCAATAGTTTACATTTCCCTTAGTTAAGTCTTCTGTCGCTGTGACTGACCAGCAGGTGGCAGCATCGGCTCCTGAATGAGTCTGTACCCAGCGATCGCCATCCCCGAGATCGACTTTTAACTTCTTCCTCTCCGGCTCATCAATCGCCATCATCAGCCTTCAAATACGAGGAAAACCGCCAGCAAGTCACGGCGACCAATCAGATCTATTCTTCATACATTGCGCATTGCAGCAGATCTGTCTTCGGGGGGATTGGAATCTTTTCGACACCAAATTGCAGATAATAAAAAATATCGTCATCATGTTTCTGTCGTCGTCAATAAATGATATAATAACGATAGTTATGGTTTATTATTGTACAATATAAGAGTATAAAATTCTGTATTACAGGAAATAATCTCATAGCAATGTCTGTATTCTATACTATTCTATGTAATTCAACAGGGGCTGACCTATGATTCAATCGTTGTATAATATAATATATAATGGTACAGGGACTGATCTATGATGAAATCATTGTATACCGTATATACTCGAGTATAAGTCGTTCCGAGTATAAGTCGAGGCCCTAATTTACCACAAAAAAAATGGGAAAAACTTATTGACCCGAGTATAAGACGAGGGTTAGAAATGCACAGCTACTTTAAGTGGAAAAGAGGGTCAACAATGCCCATTTGCAGCATCACTGTGCCCATTTGCAGCCATAGGTCCCCTGAACTTTAAACTCGGTAGTTAAGGGTTCCTAGATGCCCCCTAGCTGCAGCCAAAATTTGGGGTCTCTGAACCCAAAGGGTCCCGAAATGACATTGCTGCAGATAGACACAGTTGACCAAATTTGGGGCCCCGTATCTCAGGGCCACTTAGTGCTAAGAACCCCAAATTTGGTGTGCAAACCCAGTGGAACTAGCACCATAAAATTTACAAAGCTGGGGTTTCTAGCACCAAGTGGCCCTGAGATACAGGGCCTCAAAAATCAGTTCAGAAAATGTCAAGCACTTTTCTGCAGCAGAGAATGACATTTTCCGAACCAGTTTTGGGGCCCCGTATCTCAGGGCCACTTGGTGCTAGGAACCCCAGCTTTGGATATGTTATGGTATCAGGTCCACTGGGTTGGCATACCAAATTTGGGGTTTCTAGCACCAAGTGGCCCTGAGATACGGGGCCCCAAAGTCGGTTCGGAAAATGTCAAGCACTTTTCTGCAGCAGAGAATGACATTTTCTGAACCGACTTTGGGGCCCCGTATCTCGGGGCCACTTAGGTCTAGGAACTTCAGCTTTGGATATGTTGTGGTACCAGGTCCACTGGGTTTGCATACCAAATCTGGGGTTTCTAGCACCAAGTGGCCCTGAGATACGGGGCCCCAAAGTCGGTTCGGAAAATGAAATTTTTTGCTGCAGAAAAGTGCTTGACTCGAGTATAAGTCGAGGGGGGCACTTTCAGCACAAAAAAATGTGCTGAAAAATTCGACTTATACTCGAGTATATACGGTAATTATAATATATAATGGTACAGGGGCTGATCGATAATTCAATCGTTGTATAATATAATATATAATGGTACAGGGAGTGATCGATAATTCAATCGTTGTATAATATAATATATAATGGTACAGGGGCTGATCGATAATTCAATCGTTGTATAATATAATATATAATGGTACAGGGAGTGATCGATAATTCAATCGTTGTATAATATAATATATAATGGTACAGGGGCTGATCGATAATTCAATGGTTGTATAATATAATATATAATGGTACAGGGGCTGATCTGTGACTCAGTATAATATTATAATACAATGTAGTGTATGAAGTGTTACATTGTAACAACAATCCATCCTGACATGTGACATTTGTATTGGGATCTATTATTCTATACCAGATGTATAGATGGGGGATTATAGAACGTTTTATCTCCATGAAATCTCTAATTATATTACATATTTTCCCGGAGAGAGGAAAACTCACATCCATCCATCCGAGAATCCCGCCATCCCGGATCCTGTTATGTGAGGATCTGTACAGGAGCCGGAGATTATATATATATATATATATATATATATATATATTATACATTAGTAGATATGATTTCTGTATATCAGGGAAGGACGTTCTCTTTGGAGTTGGGAAATAATGTAAAAGTAATAAATCTTGTGTTAGTAATATAGAATGTACAGTACAAAGCTTTATATAAATGTGGAGGAATCCTCACAGGTTTATGAAAAAAGAGAGGGAGACATATCACACAGACAATAGATATTAGGAGATGAGATCGATCTCTATATCTCAGGGAAGGACATTATTTCTGTGGTTGGAATGTATTGTACACGTCTATAGAAAGAAGAGGGATGGCAGAAAAAGACCCCGGAGACCCTCCAGTCTGACACTTTTTTGTTTCTTTTTTTTGTAGTATAGATCTCTGTCTGTCCCATTCACTTTTCTCCCTTCCTCTGCTGGAAGTCTTCTCCCGGCATCAACTACTCCTTCTGTATAAGAATACTTTCCAAACTTTACTTCTGAACTTCCCTCCTGATACACGGCCGTGTCTCCGGGGTCTTCATCTCCACTTCATACTGAAAGTCCTGAACCCGAGTCCCACCCTCCATGTGTCTAAAGGTTACAGTCACGTCCCCCCTCCCCCCCCCCTTCCCTATGTTCTAAAAGATAGATAGATAGATAGATAGATAGATAGATAGATAGATAGATAGATAGATAGATAGATAGATAGATAGATACAGATAGATAGATAGATACAGATAGATAGATAGATAGATACAGATAGATAGATAGATAGATACAGATAGATAGATAGATAGATAGATAGATAGATAGATAGATAGATAGATACAGATAGATAGATAGATACAGATAGATAGATACAGATAGATAGATAGATAGATACAGATAGATAGATAGATAGATAGATACAGATAGATAGATAGATAGATAGATACTGATAGATAGATACAGATAGATACAGATAGATAGATAGATACAGATAGATAGATAGATAGATAGATAGATAGATAGATAGATACAGATAGATAGATAGATAGATAGATACAGATAGATAGATAGATAGATAGATACTGATAGATAGATACAGATAGATACAGATAGATAGATAGATACAGATAGATAGATAGATAGATAGATACAGATAGATAGATACAGATAGATAGATACAGATAGATAGATACAGATAGATAGATAGATACAGATAGATAGATAGATAGATAGATAGATACCGATAGATACTGATAGATAGATAGATACTGATAGATAGATAGATAGATAGATACAGATAGATAGATAGATAGATAGATACAGATAGATAGATATAGATAGATACAGATAGATAGATAGATACAGATAGATAGATACAGATAGATAGATAGATAGATACAGATAGATACAGATAGATACAGATAGATAGATAGATAGATACAGATAGATAGATAGATAGATAGATAGATACTGATAGATAGATACAGATAGATACAGATAGATAGATAGATACAGATAGATAGATAGATAGATACAGATAGATAGATACAGATAGATACAGATAGATAGATAGATACAGATAGATAGATAGATAGATAGATAGATACCGATAGATACTGATAGATAGATAGATAGATAGATACTGATAGATAGATAGATAGATAGATACAGATAGATAGATAGATAGATAGATACAGATAGATAGATAGATAGATAGATACAGATAGATAGATATAGATAGATACAGATAGATAGATAGATAGATAGATAGATAGATAGATAGATAGATAGATAGATAGATAGATAGATAGATATAGATACAGATAGATAGATAGATAGATAGATAGATAGATAGATAGATAGATAGATACAGATAGATAGATAGATAGATAGATACAGATAGATAGATAGATACTGATAGATAGATAGATAGATAGATACAGATAGATAGATAGATAGATAGATAGATACCGATAGATAGATAGATACCGATAGATACTATAGATAGATAGATACCGATAGATAGATAGATAGATACCAATAGATAGATACCAATAGATCGATAGATAATCAGATAGATACCTAAATAGAGACATACATATATACATACAGTATACAGATATATTGTATCTCGGTAAACAGATGGATTAATAGATAGAGGGGTATTGAACGGACAGATTGATAGGTAGATGTTATCTGGATAGATATACTGTATAAATAGACATATAAACATAATAGATATATTAATAGGTAAAAAGTATCTAGATTATTGGATAGATGGATGATAGATACATATATAGGTAGATCTTCTCTAGATGCATAAAAAGATTGATGGATATATATATATATAATAGACAGATACATACATAAATAGGCAGATAGATAATAGATACATGCATATATATATATATATAGGTAAATGTTATTTAGATACATAGATAAGTAGATACATACTGTAGATAATAGGCAGATAGATAATGGATAGATGATTATTATTCAGATATTATGGAGCACCAACAGTTTGTGCAGTGCAGACAATACAATTACAGTAAAACAGAGGCGGGTTAGGAGGGCCCGGCTCATAAGAGCTTACAATCTAATAGGGAGGGGCAGGTGGTACAAAAGGTAATAATTGGGGGGGGGGGGGGGGGTGGAGATACGGCTGATGGAAGAGTTAAATGTTGAGTTGTTAGTTGGGGACAGGATAGGCTTCTCTGAAGAGTTGATTTTTCAGGGATCCTCTACAGCAGTGGTCATCAACCCTGTCCTCAGGGCCCACTAACAGGCCAGGTTTTATGTATTACCTTGGGGGGAGATGCAGACTAGAATACTGCAATCACTGAGCAGTAAATTATATCACCTGTGATGTATTTCAGTTATCTTGCAAACCTGTCCTGTTAGTGGACAGATTGGGGTAGGGAGTTCCAGAGGATGGGAGAGGCTCTGGAGAAGATCTGGAGACAAGTATGGGACGAGGTCAGAGGGGATGTAGAGAGCTGGAGGTCTTGGGAGGAGCGGAAAGGGAGGTTTGGGTGATAGTTGTGGACAGGATCGGTAGGTAGGTAGGTAGATCCATACTGTAGATAGGCAGATAGATACACAGATAGGTGGATAATAGATAGACATCACCCGCTCACCATTAAGGTACAACATGGGTTGTTTCGGGGTAACTGAGGACCCTTTCTACAGTAACCAGTCTGAACAAATCCCCTCTTAGGGTTTTATTTTCCTTCTCATCACCCCTCCGGGGTCGGTTGTGACTGTTGCCTGAGGATGGGGGGGTCCTTAGTGGCCCCCCAAAACGTCACGCTTTACACTAAAGCAGCCCATAGATGACTCCATTTTCTTTCCTTCCACTATGGGTGGAAGGAAAGAAAATCGCTTGATTCTCCCATAAACCCTGGACATTGTTAATGGAGGGGGGAATGCCTCCTGTATTGCTGTTCTGCCAGCAGGGGCGCAGGGAGCTTTCCCGTCCACCAGAATGCAATGATCACCGCTAGTGGCTATAGCTGCCGGCTAATCGAATGTAAAAAAAAAAAAAAATCCAACAGGCTGGTTGTACCAAGATGGATCAACTTGGGTGCAACAAGCCTGCCCATAGATGGATCGAATCTCGATTGGCCCCTGCTGAACCAGCTGAATTTCAATCCAACTAAGTCCGGCTTAACTTTTAACGCTAGTTGTGGACTAATAAATGTGTGCTGGGGGGGGGGGGGGGGGCTGGTGACATTTTGGGTGACAACACAGAAGCACAACTAAGAGACAGAGCGTTGTCACCCTATAACAGGAAGTGCTTGAAGAAGAACCTCTGTGGCAGGATCACCGGGGATT
>JBBDGP010003142.1:300000-310000 GCA_037952835.1 Lithobates septentrionalis | reverse complement strand
ATATCTGTACACAGAATACAGTGCAGATGTAAGAGAATGGGGGAACTTGGGCATATGGGGGATCGTACCTCTATGGGGGGCTCTAAGGACAGTGAATGATGGGGGGGGGGTCTGGGGGATCGTACCTCTATGGGGGGCTCTAAGGACAGTAAATGATGGGGGGGCTGGGGGATCGTACCTCTATGGGGGGCTCTAAGGACAGTGAATGATGGGGGGGTCTGGGGGATCGTACCTCTATGGGGGGCTCTAAGGACAGTAAATGATGAGGGGGTCTGGGGGATCGTACCTCTATGGGGGGCTCTAAGGACAGTGAATGATGGGGGGGGTCTGGGGGATCGTACCTCTATGGGGGGCTCTAAGAACAGTGAATGATGGGGGGGGTCTGGGGGATCGTACCTCTATGGGGGGCTCTAAGGACAGTGAATGATGGGGGGGTCTGGGGGATCGTACCTCTATGGGGGCTCTAAGGACAGTGAATGATGGGGGGGGGCTGGGGGATCATACCTCTATGGGGGGCCCTAAGGACAGTGAATGATGGGGGGGGTCTGGGGGATCGTACCTCTATGGGGGGCTCTAAGGACAGTGAATGATGGGGGGGTCTGGGGATCGTACCTCTATGGGGGGCTCTGAGGACAGTGAATGATGGGGGGGTGGTTGTGGGGGAATCTTACCTCTATGGGGTGTCTGAGAACAGTGAATGATTTGGGGGTGATCTTACCTCTATGGGGGTCTCTGAGGACCGTGACTGATGGGGAGATATGGGAGAATCTTACCTCTATGGGGTCTCTGAGAACAGTGACTGATGGGGGGATCTTATCTTTATGGGGGTCTCTGAAGACAGTGAATGATGGGGAGATATGGGGAATCTTACCTCTATAGGGTTTCTGAGGACAGTGAATGATGGGGAGATATGGGGTTTCTTACCCCTATGGGGAGCTCTGAGGACAGTGAATGATGGGGGAGGGGGATATGGGGATCTTACCTCTATGGAGGGCTCTAAGAACAGTGAATGATGGGAGGATATGGTGGATCTTACCTCTATGGGGGTCTCTGAGGACAGTGAATAATAGGGGGATATAGAGGATCCTACCTCAAGCGGAGTCTTTGAGGGTGGGGTATACAGGGGGATCTTACTCCCATGGTGGACTCTAAGGACAGTGATTTGTGGGGGGATATGGGAGATCCTACCTCTATAGGGGTCTCTGAGGACAGTGGGGATGTGGGGGGGGGAGGGATCTTACCTCTGCCTCTGAGGACAGTGGAATATGAAAGGGGGGTGTATAGGGGATCTCTGAGGATAGTGAATTATTGGGGGGTATATGGGTCTCTGAGGATAGTGAATTATGATGGGGGAATGGGGTTCCCTGAGGATAGTGAATTATGTGGGTCTCTGAGGATAGTGAATTATGAGGGGGGGGGGGGTATGGGGGATCTTACTTATTTTCGGTCTCTGAAGACAGTGAATTCTGGGGGGTTGATATTGGGGGATCTTACCTGTTTTAGGACAGGGATGCTGGAGATATGTTGCAATCGGTGTATTTGGGGTCCCTGTGTATAAATCAGAAATCTGCCTTTATATTTGACCCATGGTGGATGCAGTAAGGGTTAAGTCTGTGTCTCCCCCCCTATAAGGTTATGTCAATCAGGATCTTCATGAAAGTTTGGAGTCCCCTCCCCAGCACCCCCCCCTCGCCTCCCCTCATCCTCCCAGCAGTGTTGGTCAGTCAGTGGTCCACAGCAGACGGTGCAGCAGCTGCACGGATGTAGGGCTGGCACTGGTTGGCACTGGGGTGGCAGCAGATCATGAGTGACAGGAGGAGATCCACAGTCACCCTCAGTTCCAGAGCTCATGCCTTCTCTGTGGAAGCTCTGATTGGGGGGCACAAGAAGAGAAAGCTGCGGGACTGGCACCACCAGAAAGGACTGGATCTGTCCATGGACGGCCTGAGCCCACCGGGGGATCTGGATGAGGAAGAGGACACGGGGGCATGTCTTGATCTCAATCCCGGTAAGTTCCGGGGAGGGGGATGCCAGCCTTTGCCCACTGGGGTCACTACAGGCCACTGGGCTTAATATGATAAAGACTGTACCCATTGTTTTGTGGGAGCCTGGCGCAGGAGCATTGCATGGGATAACCCAGTCCTAGGCTTTGTATAGGACAGTCTCGCTAAAGGGTGTTGTATGTGGGATCCTGGCACAGGGGCATTGTGTGATGAAGCCTGGCATAGAGGTGTTGTATGTGGGATCCTGGCACAGGGGCATTGTATGATGGAGCCTGGCACAGGGGTGTTGTATGTGGGATCCTGGCACAGGGGCATTGTACGATGGAGCCCGGCACAGGGGTGTTGTATGTGGGAGCCTGGCACAGGGGCATTGTATGATGAAGCCTGGCATAGGGGTGTTGTATGTGGGATCCTGGCACGGGGCATTGTATGATGAAGCCTGGCAGAGGGGTGTTGTATCTGGGAGCCTAGCACAGGTGCATTGTATGTAGGAGCCTGGCACAGGGTTGTTGTATGTGAGATCCTGGCATAAAGGTGTCGTATGTGGGATCCTGGTACAGGGGTGTTGTATGTGGGAGCCTGGCATAGGGGTTACATAGTTACATAGTAGGTGAGGTTGAAAAAAGACACAAGTCCATCAAGTCCAACCTATGTGTGTGATTATGTGTCAGTATTACATTACATATCCCTGTATATTGCGGTCATTCAGGTGATTATCTAATAGTTTCTTGAAGCTATCAATGCTCCCCGCTGAGACCACCGCCTGTGGAAGGGAATTCCACATCCTTACCGTTCTTACAGTAAAGAACCCTCTACGTAGTTTAAGGTTAAACCTCTTTTCTTCTAATTGTAATGAGTGGCCACGAGTCTTATTAAACTCTCTTCTGCGAAAAAGTTTTATCCCTAAAATGGGGTGTTGTATGTGGGAGCCTGGCATAGGGGTGTTGTATGTGGGAGTCTGGCACAGGGGGTGTTGTATGTGGGAGCCTGGCATAGGGGTGTTGTATGTGGGATCCTCACACAGGGGCATTTTATGTAGGTAGCTGGCACATGGGTGTTGCCTTTGCCCACTGGGTTCACTACAGGCCACTGGGCTTAATCATATAGAGACTGCACTTGGGCATTGTTTGTGGGAGCCTGGCACAGGGACATTGCACGGGATAACCCGGTCCTAGGCTTTGTATAGGGCAGTCTGGCACAGGGTTGTTGTTTGTGGGATCCTGGCACAGGGGCATTGTATGATGAAGCCTGGCATAGGGGTGTTGTATGTGGCATCCTGGTATATGGGCATACTATTTTAGAGGATGGCACAGGAGTAAGTTATCTTGGAGCCTAACCCATGGGCAAATATCAGAGCCTGGCACACAGCCTGTCATTGAAAGGATGTAGAATGCCCAGCATTGTAGATGCACCCAGTTGGATATATAGCCCTCTAACCAGGACTTGTGTGCCCAATATACAAGTGGCAACCAGGTGCAGATATGTCTTATCTTTGAGGTATCTTAGATGTGAGAGCTTATTAGATATTTCCAACCTGGAAGAAAAAAAATCCCAAGATTATATGGGACAGCTGGGCACACATACAGGACCTATTAGGAAGGAACCAAAAAATACCATGGCATGGCATAGGAAAAAGTGTACCGTACCAAGTATAGTGCATACAATGTATTCTATATTTTATATATATATATATATATATATATATATATATATGTATATGTATATGTATATGTATATGTGTGTGTATATATATATATATATATTTTAATTTTTTTATTAATACAATTGGAATAGATGGAATATACAGGAGTAGATCGCATATACAGTGTGTAGGAGCCACATAGGATCTGTATCATCTCTGCCCGTTTCAGTGCAGTCCATGTCATATCTGGGCTATTCAGTATATAGAATATCCAATAACTGAAAATCATTTATATTTTTTAACAGTAATGATAAAAATCATTTTACCAAATCATCAAGAAGGGGTAGGGATGCCGAAACTGTTGCCAATTATTAACTTTAATACTTTGTGTAGAAATCTCTTCCTTGATTCTTACAATAAAGTAAAAAGACATTTTTGTTACTTTTAATAATATTTATATTATTATTATTTTATTTATATTATTTTTTTTAATAAGAAAATTATTATTATTTTTAATGTATTCTTTTATTTATATTATTTTTACTTTAATGTATTATTATTTTATTTATATTAATATTATTATTGTTGTTATTATTATTTTATCTATATTATTATTTATTATATTATTTATTTATTATACTATTATTATTATTATTACTTAAGATTTGTTTTTTATTTCTTAGTGAATTTGTCCCAGAACTATCTCTGTGAATATGTCACCATCAGAACATTTTTTAAATTTTTTTATTTAGTGAAAGTCAAATCGGTATCAATTTGAAAAATGTAGCTGTGCTTTGCGATCGATAAACGATTGCCGAAAAACTCCTGATCAATCCGATATTGTCAATTCGGGAAGGTTTTTTTTTTGTCAATTGAAGTTCATCAATGTTTCCTTTTTTCTAAACTTATTTATTTTTTGTGTTGATTCCAACGGTCAAATCCGCATCAGTTCAAAAACTTTAGCTGTGTTTTGTGATCAATAAATGACCTGAGGAAAACATCATGAGCGATCATATATTGTGAACAGACAAGGTTTTTTTTTTGTTTTTTTTTTTTATTAAAGTCCATCGATCTTTCGCTTTTTTTTTTTTTTTTGCTGATTCCATCTGTCAAATCAGCATCAAATCAAAAACTTTAGCTGTGTTTTGCGATCGATAAACCATTAAAGAAAAAATGCACAATTGATCAGCTATTGTAAATTGGCTGAGTATTTTTTTTTTTTTGTCAATTGATCTTTCGCATTTTTTTCATTTTTTTTTTTTTGCAGATTCCATCAATTTTCGATCAATAGTTCCATTATTTTTTTCTGGCTAAAATAACTAGAAATTTTTTGATGCACTTTTGTTTCTGCTCAGTTACTTTTGTTATAAAAGTTAGCGTTCTCATTTCTCATTGCAAAATGAAAGTTTTTAACTTAACAAATACAGGCTTTTTTATATATATAAATCTGTTTATTGATCTTTTTTTAAATACAGACTTTTTTTTTTTTATAAATCTGTTTATTATTTTTTTTCAAATACAGACTTTTTTTTTTTTCATGAGATATATATTTTTTAAAAAGGACTTTGTAACAATATTGGATTCCTCTAAATATATTTTTGCAATTCTTGGTTGTTTCCTTTTTTTTTCTTTTTCAAAGTAGCATTAAAATGTATCAAAATGTTTCCCATGCACACATATAAAGTTACATCCTTTTTGAATAGCCAGGACTGGGGTGTTGGGGATCTGTTGCAATCACCTCGTATAGATCTGTATGTGTATAATTCTGAGCCCAGGAGGGGGTGGGGGGCAGTTTGGGGTCCTTGTGTTTAGGAATTGGGGAGTCTGCTTCTCTATATGACTGATGGGGGTCCGTAAAGGGTTAAGTCTGTGTCTCCCCCCCCCCCCCCCAGTGCTGTCAGTCAGGATCCTCCTGGAAGTTTGGATGAAAGTTGGAAAAAGTTTGGAGTCCCCTCCTCTGCCCTGTGATTGGCCAGCCCTGTCCCCCCCCCCCCTCTCTAGTCCCAGGGCAGGACAGGCCGGCCCCCCTCGCCTCCCCCTCAGCCCAGCAGTGGTGGTCAGTCAGTGGTCCGCAGCAGACGGTGCAGCAGCTGCACTGATGTAGGGCTGGCACTGGCTGGCACTGGGGTGGCAGCAGATCATGAGTGACAGGAGGAGATCCACAGTCACCCTCAGTTCCAGAGCTCATGCCTTCTCTGTGGAGGCTCTGATCGGGGGGCACAAGAAGAGAAAGCTGCGGGACTGGCACCACCAGAAAGGACTGGATCTGTCTATGGACGGCCTGAGCCCACCGGAGGAGCTGGACGAGGCGGAAGACACGGGGGCATGTCTGGACCTCAACCCTGGTGAGTGCCAGGGGAGGAGGGGAGATGCCAGCCTATGCCCACGAGGATCACTATCTGCCACCGAGGATAATATATTAGAATTTTGACATGGGCATTGTATGTGGGAGCCTGGCACAGGGGCATTGTATGTAGGAACCTGGCTGAAGGCATTGTAGGTGGGAGCCTGGCACAGGGTATTGTGTGTAGGAGACTGGCACAGATGCCCTGTAGGTGCGAGCCTGGCACAGGGAATTGGCATGTAGGAGCCTGACACAGGGGCATTGTATTTAGGAGCCGGGCATAGGGGCACTGTATTTGGGAGCCAGCTTCAGTGGTGTTATATATGGAAGCCTGGCACAGGGACATTGTATGTTAAAGCCTGGCACAGGGACATGGCATTTGGGAGCCTGCTTCAGTGGTGTTCTATATGGCATTGATAGTGTTATACATGGAAGCCTGGCACAGAGGTGTTGTATGTGATAACCTGGCACAGGGGCATTGAAGGGGCATTGATAGTGTTATATATGGAAGCCTGGCACAGAGGTGTTGTATGTGAGAACCTGGCACAGGGGCATTGCATTTGGGAGACATCCCAAGCAGTATTATATATGGAAGCCTGGCACAGGGGCATTCTATTTGTGAGCTGGCACGGGGGCGCATTTTATGTGGAAGTCCCTGGCACAGAAGTATATTATGTGAGAGCCAGGCATAGGAGTATTATGTGTCAGAGCCTGGCACACAGCTTTTCATTGGAAGGATGTGGTGTGCCAGCATTGTATGTGTATGCAGTTGGCAATTCATATCCTGGCACAAGGACTTGTCAGCCCTCTATACATGAGAGAGCCTCAGCCGGGCACACAGGTGTCTTCTCTCTGGGTTATATGTGAGAGCTTAATGAATATTTCCAGCCTGGCAAGGGGAGGAATGCTCAGCATTCTAAGGGACAGCCGGGCACACATTGATTATACAGGGCCCCAGAAATACCCTGCCAGATCTATATTGTGTGTATGTGCAGAATGGATGATGTAGACCATAGTGGGTAGTCTATAGTGTGCAGGGTTTGTATTTTACAGGGTATAAAAAAAAATATATATATATATATATATATATATATATATATATATATTTTATTATTATTATTTTATATATATAATAATAATAGTAAGAATAATACTATATATATATATATATATATATATATATAATTATTTATTATTATTATTTTATATATATAATAATAATAGTAAGAATAATACTATATATATATATATATATATATATATATATATATATATATATATATATATATATATATATATATATATATATATATAATTATTTATATATAATAATAATAATATATATATATATATATATATATATATATATATATATATATATATATATATATATATAAATTATTATTATTTATTTATTTATTTATATATATTTTTTAATGTATTTATTTATTTATTTTCATTTAGAATAGATAGTATATATAGTGTGTAGCAGCCACAGAGAGTATTGCATCAGTATGACGTGTGAGATATCTGTTTCTGCTGCTGTTTTGTAGCAGTCCATGTCATATCCAGAGTGTTCTCCAATCTCCAATGACTGCACAATTATCAGCCAAAATTATTTATTTCACCGATTAATTAATATTGACCTGGACAATGTGCTATATACTAAACTGACCAACTAGATAGGATGACATTAGTGTGACTGATGCAGCATATTTTTATTTTTTTTAAGATGATTATTATGAATATTATATTATTACTGCTCATTTAATAATGCTAATAATAACAATTATTAAAAATAATAATCATAGTAGAAACCGATCATAATAATAATAACAATTATTAAAAAGAATAATAGTAGAAACTGATCATAATAATAACAATTAATAAAAAGAATAATAATAGTAGAAACTGATCATAATAATAACAATTATTAAAAAGAATAATAATAGTAGAAACTGATCATAAAAACAATTAATAAAAAGAATAATAATAGTAGTAACTGACCTGTTTCATATAGCACGGTGTTGGGTTATCTGGGGAAATCACCAGACACAATTTAATTCTATACTGAGATGATTCAGGAAGTGTTTTAAGGGTTGAAGGTGAGAAAACATTTATGGAGGTGAAATAAAAATAATCTGTAAATTCCCCTTTTTCTCTTGTCCTAGGAGAATTATTATCTGTCTTGGACATTATTATAGACGTTATCAAAGATATATGAGGCTTCTTCAAAAAGTTTTCCGCAATTTGTTAAACTGAAGTTCTATTCTATATATAAAAGTGCGGAAACTTTTTGAAGACCCCTCATGTTATATTTTTAGACATTCTTATATTCTACATATATTTAGAAAAAAAAATTAATCTTCTCTCTAAAATGATCTACATTATATAATTATCATGCAAAAATTCTATTTTATCGTGCAGTATTAGACTGATTACAATGCAAATATTTGGAAAAATAGTAACATATTCACTGACTGATTTCTGGGGTAAAAAAAAAAAAAAAATCTCTAATGGATGGATAAAAATATCACATATAATAATACTACTACTACTAATAATAATAACACAATAACACAAATAGTAAAAATATTAATAACAATAATAATAATAATAGTAGTAATAGTAGTCATCATCACCATTGTAGTAGTAGTAGGAATTGTTTTTTTATTGAATATATTTTCTCTCAGCTCTTCTGTACAGTCTGGAGATCTCTTCTGTGTGCTGCTGGATGTACAGAGAGAGAATACTGTCTGAGAGCATTGCAAAAAATAAAAAATACAATATAAAAAAGATATATACAGTATGTGTATGTGTGTGTGTGTATATATATATATATATATATATATATATATATATATATATATATATATATATATATATATATAGATAGATAGATAGATAGATAGATAGATAGATATATATATATATATAGATATATATATCTATAGATATATCTATAGATATATCTATAGATATATATATATCTATAGATATATATATCTATATATATCTATAGATATATATATCTATAGATATATATATCTATAGATATATCTATATATAGATATATCATATATATATATATATATAGATATATATATCTATAGATATATATATCTATAGATATATATATATATATATATATATATATATATATATATATATACACAGTATTACATATGCCTAGAACTGTGCAGATATAAAGCGATACAGGGAAATATATATATATATATATAGATATATATATACACACACACACACAGTATAATAGATATATATATATCTTTATCTATGTATATCTTTCCCTGTATCTCTTTATATCTGCGTAGTTCTAGACACATATGGCCACCCTGTAAATGTGTACAACACAACAGTGTATTTTTTTTTTATTACAAGGACAATACTTTTGCCATATAAATGTTAATTTTGGACGATGACAACTTCAGACAATTTTATTTCTTTAATTGGAGTTTAATACATTATTTATTTATTGCATTTATTAATTTATTTATACAGCAAAATGTGTAAAATGAGGTTATATTTGTTCCATACATTGCTAGATTCTTTCCATAAGATAGATAGATAGATAGATAGATAGATAGATAGATAGATAGATAGATAGATAGATAGATAGATAGATAGATAGATAGGTAGATAGATAGATAGATAGATAGATAGATAGGTAGATAGATAGATAGATAGATAGATAGATAGATAGATAGATAGATAGATAGATAGATAGATAGGTAGATAGACACATAAATCAGCAATTCGTTTTTAGCTTTGACTTATCTTGCATCGTTTTGTACTAGTATAAAATATCTGTATCTATATGTTTAGATCTATAAAAATAAATTTCCATGTAATGTTAGGTCTGTGTATGATCTGTAGAGAAATGGGAACATAAAGGGAATGATGGTTTGTTTCTATAGTCTTCCCTATAGTGTTCCCCAGATATAAATATCGGATATTTAAGCCGTCATACATTACACTATATCACAAAAT
>JBBDGP010003142.1:282500-295000 GCA_037952835.1 Lithobates septentrionalis | reverse complement strand
TTCTCCCTTTTTCTTTTCCCCCTTCCTGCACTCTCTCTCCTTCTCTTCTCCCTCTCTCTCCCTTTCTCCCTTTTCTTTTCCCCCTTCCTGCACTCTCTTTCCTTCTCTTCCCTGCTCTCTCCCCCCTTTCCCTCTCTCTCTTGCCTTTTTTCTCTCCCCCCACTCTCCTTTCTCTCTCGCTTTCTTTCTCTCTCTCCTTTTCTCTTCCCTTTTCGTTCTCTGTGTCTCCATCTCTATCACTCGCCTTCTTGCCCCCTCTCTCTCCTCCCTTCTTTCTTTTGTTCTCTCCTTCTCTATCTCCCCCCCTTCCCACTCCACTTCTCTCTCTCTCCTTCCATCTTCCATTCTCTCTCCTTCTCTTTTCTCTTCTCTCTCCCTCTCTCCTTTTCTCTTTCCCCCCCCCCCTCTCTCTCTCTCTCTCTCTCTCTCTCTCTCTCTCTCTCTCTCTCTCCTTCTCTTCCCTGCTCTCGCCCTCCTTTCCCTCTCTCTCTTTCCTTTTTTCTCTCCCCCTACTCTCTCCTTTCTCTCTTGCCTTCACTCGCCCTCTCTCTTTTTCTCTCTCTATTGCCCACTCTCTCCCCCTTCTGTCCTCTCTCCCCCCTCTTCTCTCTCTCTCTCTCTCTCTCTCTCTCTCTCCTCTCTCTCTCTCTTTCCCTCCCCTCTCCCCCTTCTCTCTCTCCTCTCTCTCTCTCCCCCCTTCTCTCCTCTCTCCCCCTTCTCTCTCTCTCTTCCTTCTCTCTCTCCTCTCTCTCTCCCCCATCTCTCCCCCTCTCTCCCCCTTCTTTCTCTCCCACCACTCTCTCTCCCCCTCCTTCTTTCTCTCTCTCTCTCTCTCTCTCTCCCCTGCTCTCTCCTCTCCTGCTCTCGCCTCTCTCTCCCCCTTCTTCTCTTTCTCCTCTTCTCTCTCTCCTCTCTCTCTCTCCCCTTCTCTCTCCTCTCCTACTTTCTCCTCTCTCTCTCTCCCCCTTTCTCTCCCACCGCTCTCTCTCCTCTCCTGCACTCTCCTCTCTCTCTCTTCCCCTCCTCTCTCTCTCCCCCTCCTCTCTCTCTCTCCTCTCTCTCCCCCTCCTCTCTCTCTCTCCCATGTCACTCTCTCGTCTCTCCCTCTCTTGTCTCTCTCCTTCTCTCTCTTAGGATTCAGCTGATGTATTTTAATAGACATACAAGCTTGCCGGCCCTATTTACGAGGGATCTGTCACTTCCAGAAAAAGAGGGCCTGGCCCTGTAGCCCTTCACAGACTGTATAGAATGGGAGATCTCTTTGTTTTGCTGAGTCTGCCTTCGGAGTGAAGGACTCCTGTCCCGGGGAAGTGCGGTGAGGAGGACGGAGAGCACCGCGCTAGTTTTACAGTTCGAAAACAGTTTATTGATCACAAGTCGCGTTTATCAATAAAAGAACCAATGTGTTCCAGGGGTCCTAGAGAACCTCCTTCATCAGGGCTCTAATATAACGATTAGGAAATGTAATGCAGTAAGCACACCCACAGATTAGATCATGATAATAAATGATGTCCCAATGGATTATAATTGATGTAACACATGAATACAGCAACAGATAACAATAGATATTTAATGTGCCTTATCAATACATTAAAGTACAGCCGTTTTTACAAAGAAAAAAGTATAAGCGGCATACCAAGAATAAGAAAAAGAGGTCCCAAACCCACGTCTCGGGGTATTCAGTGCCCCTTCCTCAGGGTCTTGGACTGTGACCTACTGTATGGATAAGGCATGCTGGATATCTCACATGTGCTTACATCCATTGGAATATATTTGGACACCATTTATTGGTACCCATGAGATCAATACAGTCCGGTTTGGATGATATAGTCTGTTGGTGTTCCTATTCATATAAGTTGGGGGAGATGAGTTTGTTGATTTATTAGCACCCCAATATTGCATTATTATATTCTATGGGTTGCCGGATACAATATCTAAATCTGTATATAGCAATTACATGATTCAAAATAGACAGAGGTCCATCAGGTTGAACCTTCATGTGTGTGGTTCCAGCAGGGTAAAAAAATTGTCCCCCCTCCCCCTTCCTTTTTGTTCCTTCTCCCCCGACCCCATACCGGCGTTCAGATGAATCCTTGGATCAACCTCCTTAGGCCTTCAATTAGCGTTGAATATTTGAGTAATATAACAATGTACAACATTTACCATACTAACGGAAGTCCCAGTGGTTAGATTATGGCCCTAATGAAGGGGGTTCTCTAGGATCCCCAAAACATGATTTATGTTTTTTTGTTGAATAAAACTTTTGACCAATAAACTATATTTTGACAATATAGTTTCATGACTATAAACCCAAAATGTGGTGTCCTCCTTCCTAGTCTGAGTTTAGTGCTTCACTTATCCAACCATGGATCTTGTACCCTAGAACAGGTTTCGAGGCCGGGGGCCCGGTAAATTCTTCCAAATCCTACCATGACCCAACAGTAAAAAAGTTTATACTCATGCAATAAAAGTATGGGGATACTAAGTATGTATTGAAATGCTGGAAGGCTTTTGATGTGGTTGTGGAAGGACTTTGGGGGCTCTGCACCAGACTTGGTGACCCTGTAGGGGATGAGGTTTCTGGAGGGAGTTGAGGGCAACTGTGGGGGATGGGGTCTTTGCAAGAGACTAATGCAGGAACACAGCAGGAGACTGTAAGGCCCTGCAGAGTTTGGAGGCACTAAGGGGGGGGGGGGGACTGCAGGGCGCTGGGAGGCACTGTGGGGGTCTGGGGGCTTTGTGGTTAGGGTTGAGCTGCAATGTGGATGCTGAGGGCTCTTAGGGATTCTGGGGGCTCTGTGGGAGGTTGAGGGGCAGTGTGGGTGCTGAGAACTCTCGGGGTGTCTGGGCGCTCTGTGGGGGGCTAATGGGCAGTGAGGGCGCTGAGGGCTCTCAGGGGGTCTGTGGGGGGCTGATGGGCAGTGTGGGTGCTGAGGACTCTCAGGGGGTCTGGGGACTCTATGGGGGCTGATGGGCAGTGAGGGTGCTGAGGGCTCTCAGGGGGTCTGTGGGGGGCTGATGGGCAGTGTGGGTGCTGAGGACTCTCAGGGGGTCTGGGTGCTCTGTTGGGGGTTGGGGGGCAATGTGGATGCTGAGGGCTCTTAGGGATTCTGGGGGCTCTGTGGGAGGTTGAGGGGCAGTGTGAGTGCTGAGAACTCTCGGGGTGTCTGGGCGCTCTGTGGGGGGCTGATGGGCAGTGAGGGTACTGAGGGCTCTCAGGGGGTCTGGGGGCCCTGTGGGGAGGTTGAGGGGCAGTGTGGGTGCTGAGGGCTCTCATGGGGTCTGAGTGCTCTGTGGGGGGGGAAGTTTAGGGGCAGTGTGTGCTGAGGGCTCTCAGGGGGTCTGGGGGCTTTGTTGGGTGTTGAGGGGCAGTGTGGGTGCTGAGGACTCTTAGGGATTCTGGGGGTTCTGTGGGAGGTTGAGGGGCAGTGTGGGTGCTGAGGACTCTCAGCCGGTTTGGGGGCTTTGTGGGGGGTTGAGGGGCAGTGTGGGGGCTGAGGACTCTTGGGGTGTCTGGGCGCTCTGTGGGCGGCCGATGGGCAGTAAGGGTGCTGAGGGCTCTCAGGGGGTCTGGGGGCCCTGTGGGGAGGTTGAGGGGCAGTGTGGGTGCTGAGGACTCTCAGCCGGTCTGGGGGCTTTGTGGGGGGTTGAGGGGCAGTGTGGGGGCTGAGGACTCTTGGGGTGTCTGGGCGCTCTGTGGGGGGCCGATGGGCAGTAAGGGTGCTGAGGGCTCTCAGGGGGTCTGGGGGCCCTGTGGGGGGTTGAGGGGCAGTGTGGGTGCTGAGGGCTCTTAGGGATTCTGGGGGTTCTGTGGTAGGTTGAGGGGCAGTGTGGGTGCTGAGGACTCTCAGGGGGTCTGGGGGCCCTGTCGGGAGGTTGAGGGGCAGTGTGGGTGCTGAGGACTCTCGGGGGGTCTGGGGGCTCTGTGGGGGGCCGATGGGCAGTAAGGGTGCTGAGGGCTCTCAGGGGGTCTGGGGGCCCTGTGGGGAGGTTGAGAGGCAGTGTGGGTGCTGAGGACTCTCAGGGGGTCTGGGGGCCCTGTGGGGAGGTTGAGGGGCAGTGTGGGTGCTGAGGACTCTCGGGGGGGTCTGGGGGCTCTGTGGGGGGCTGATGGTCAGTGTGGGTGCTGAGGGCTCTCAGCCGGTCTGGGGGGCTTTGTAGGGGGTTGAGGGGCAGTGTGGGGGCTGAGGACTCTCGGGGGGTCTGGGGGCTCTGTGGGGGGGCTGAGGGTCAGTGTGGGTGCTGAGGGCTCTCAGCCGGTCTGGGGGGCTTTGTAGGGTGTTGAGGGGCAGTGTGGGGGCTGAGTGCTCTGGGGGGGGAGCTGAGTGCTGTTTGAGGGGCACTGTGGATCACTATAGGAGGATGGGTGGCACTATGAGAGCTAGGAAGCACTGCGGTGTGGCATGTGGATGAGGCGGGCTCATTGGCTCTTTTTCCAATCAGATCTGGTGCAGTGTTTTTTTTATAGTTGCTATTTTTTTTTTTTTACATTTTAATATTTCCTTTGGGCCTGACTGGGAGCAAACACAGACAAATAAAACTGCCCAGACATCTTGGTCGTATTTCCACCGTACTCGGCCTCCTCGTTTTTACGATCGGCTGGCGTGTTTATGCCATCTTTGCGGGTTGGTGTTTGTTGGGAACATTTTCTGGTGAGGTGAAATCTCCGTCCTCTGGGTTTTCCGTAATCTTGCCAGGTCTTGTAAGTAAACAAAAAAAAAAAAATGGAGCTAATTCTCTGATCCGCTTACATAGAAGAGAAATATTTTTTCCACACAATTTTAGTGAGTGCCGACAAGTTTAGCTGTCACAAAAACAGACCCTTAATGCGCGAGCCTTGTGCACGTTATCCGAGACCGAAAAAACATGGCGGTGAAATGTAAATACTTTGAGCATTTCTACCAGATCTGAAGTAGCTTTTTTGGCCACTTTAAACGCCCATTGAGATCCATGTGTGTTTTGTAGCGTTGGGCGGGTGCGCTACGATCCGTCAATGTGCGTTTCCATTTGTTAAAGCCATTGACCAAGGCTTGGTAATACCTGCTGCCAATGCACTTTGATGCGTCGCCATTGACCTCTACGGACAAAGAAATGGACATGTTGAATTTTTTAAAACCAACTGCACTGCAGATATAGGAATTGGTGCTATTTTTTTCATTTTTTTATATATGTATTAATATTATTAGTTTATTATTATTATTTTTTTTTTAATTATGGGGAACAACACAACATATGAATTTTAACACATTGTAATGGCGGCATTAAATGCAACCATATCTAATTTATTTATTTTTGATATTATTATTATTATTTGTAGTAGTAGTAGCAGTAGTAGTAGTAGTAGTAGTAGTAGTAGTAGTAGTATTTTATTGTTGAATTATTATTTATTATTGTTTTATTATGAGGACAACTCGATATATGCATTTCAACACATTGTAATAGGTGCAGTAAATGCAAAAATATTTAGTTTATTATTATTATTTTTTTTTTTGTAGTAGTAGTGGTATTTTATTGTTGAATTATTATTAATTACTTTTATCGTTTTATTATTTTTATTATGGGGATCAACATATTTATTTTAACACATTGTAACAAGTGCATCAAATTCAACAATATTTAATTTATTTATTATTATTATTATTAGTAGTAGTATTTTATTGTTAAATTATTATTTATTTATATATATATTACTATTATTGTTTTATTATTTTTATTATGGGGAACAACACCATCATTTTAACACATTGTAATTGGTGCATTATATGTATCAATATTTAATTTGTTTATTATTAGTATTATTATTAGTAGTAGTATTTTTTTTTGGTATTATTATTTTTATTTATTCATTTTTTTATGGGGAGCAATACGACATATGCATTTCAACACACTGTAATGGGTACATTAATTGCAACAATATCTCATTTATTTATTATTATTATTATTATTTGTAGTAGTAGTAGTATTTTATTGTTGAATTATTATGTATTACTATTATTGTTTATTATTTTTATTATTATGGGGTGCAACATTTTAACACATTGTAACGGGTGCATTAAGTGCAACAATATTTAATTTATTTATTATGATTATTATTAGTAGTAGCAGTAGTATTTATTGTTGAATTATTATTATTATTATTACTTTAATTTTTTTTATGGGGAGCAATACGACATATGCATTTCAACAAATTGTAACAGGTGCATTAAAAATGCAATAATATTTAATTTATTTATTATTATTATTTTTGGTGGTAGTAGTAGTATTTTATTGTTGAATTATTATAAAATTTTCTATTATGGGGAACAAAATGACATATGTATTTCAACAAATTGTAACAGGTGAATTATAATGCAACAATATTTAATTATTATTATTATTATTGATATTTTTCTTTTTTTATTATTATTTGTTTATTATTTTATTATTATTTTTATTATGACAATCACATATTTTTATTATGGGGAACCACATATGCATTTCAACACATTGTGACAAGGGCAATAAATGCAACAATATTTAATTTATTTTGTATTATTATTATTAGTAGTTGTAGTAGTATTTTATTGTTGAATTATTATTATTATTTTTTTTTTTTTTATGGGGAGCAATACGACATATGCATTTCAACACATTGTAACAGGTGCATTAAAATGCAGCAAATTTTTATTTATTATTATTGATATTATTCTTTTTTATTGTTATTTATTATTTTATTATTATTTTTATTATGGGGAACAACATATGCATTTCCACACACTGTGACGAGTGCATTAAAATGCTGTAATGTAAATGAACGTCTCTCCAATTATTTGCTATTTAATAATAAAATATTACACACGGTGTCAGCCAATGTCCCAATGTGAACATTCCTGATTGGACACACTGGAGTCTTCGAGAACCCGCGCAATCCAAATGAAACAATGTAACACAATGATTACTTATTACTTAAAACAATAATTGTTTTGCTGCTCTGGCTTTGGAGTGTCAGCTCAGGGATGGAGGGAAATGTGGAATGATCCTTTAAGCAGCAAGTTGAAGTGATATTTGTGTAAAAAATTGGATTGGCTCTTCGTAGTGAGTGGCGGTTTGTTGGACCGGCTTAAAAATTAATCCTTTCGTTAAATGACCCCCTTATGTCTGTCCTCTAACGCCAGCGTGCGATCAGCTGCGATGCCACCCCTACGAGACGAGCGATTCCCAAAAATGACTTTAAAGGCATCAAAGAAAAAAAAGGCAAACACTTTCTAAAATTTGATTGTTATAATAATATAATTATGGTGTAAAATTTCGACTGTGCTATATACAGTATGTAGCATGCATATTATATGCATTATATATTTACATTTTTTACTTTTATTTATTGTTGTTGAGTATTATGTTTTTTTTTTAATTATTTTACTATTATATAATTATTAATAATGGTGATGATAATAATAATTTGTAATATTATTGTTATGATTATTATTGTGAATAATATTTGAATTAAATACATATTAAATCTAATTAATATTTAATAACACTTAAAAAATGGGATAATTGAAGAAATGATGATCATTTTTAATATTGTTATGATTATTATTACAAAAATCTTTAAATTAAATGTTAAATCTAATTAATATTTAATGATACTTAAAAAAATATTATTATGAAGAATTTTTGAATTAAATATTAAATCTAATTAATATTTAATTATACTTAAAAAATATGATACTGTAGAAATGATGATAACAATTTGTAATATTATTATGATTTTTATTATTTGAATGAAATACATATTAAATCTAATTAATATTTCATAACACTTAAAAAAATGATAATTAAAGAAATTATAATGATCATAATTTGTAATATTGTTATAATTCCTATTACAAAAATATTTAAATTAAATATTAAATCAACTATTTTGTAATAATACTTATTATGAAGAATATTTGAATTAAATATTAAATCTAATTAATATTTAATAATACTTAAAAAAATGATAACTGTAGAAATGATAATTTGTCATATTGTTATGACAATTATTATTATGAATAATTTTTGAATTAAATTTTAAATCTAATTAATATTTAATAACACTTAAAAAATACGATAGTTGAAGAAATGATCATTTTTAATATTGTTATAATTATTATTACAAAAATATTTAAATAAATAAATATTAAATCTAATTATTATATAATAATACTTAAAAAAATTATTATTACGAAAAATATTTGAAATAAATATTAAATCTAATATTTAATAATACTTAAATATGATAACTGTAGAAATGATGATAATTTGTAATATTATTATGATTATTAATATTATTATGAATAATTTTTGAATTAAATAAATATTAAATCTAATTATTATGTAATTATACTTAAAAAGGCATTATTATAAAGAATATTTGAATTAATATTTCATTTATATAAATTTTAAATCTAATTAATATTTAATAATACTTAAAAAATATTTTTATGAAGGAGATTTGAATTAAATCTAATTAATATTAACACTTAAAAAAAATGTGATAACTGTAGAAATGATTATAATAATTTGTAATATTATTGTTATGATTATTAATATTATGAAAAATATTTAAATTAAATATCAAATCTAATTCATATTTAAAAATACTTTTAAAAAATGGGATAATTGAAGAAATAATTAAATAAAACAAAAACAAACGGGCTTCAATCTATACTCTGTTTTTCTAAATTATTGATGCCGACTGCACCCAATTTCTAGGGACAATGTAGAAGGTTTTAATGCCTTGTCCCTGGAAATGTCCAGATTTTTACGTCTTACCTCATATACTAATAAATCTTTCTTACAGTTTTTTTTTTACATCGCATTACATATAAATTTGTTTTTGTAGTTAATGGCTTATTGACTATCTGTGTTTAATCTATATTCCTGTTTAATTATCATTTTATAGGTTGGTATATAGTGAATTATAACTGCAGGGATGAAGGATTACTATAGACCCCCCCGGATTAGATTGTAAAATGGATCGCTCGATCTATCGGTGATCCTTGCATGGCCTAGTCTGACTCCGAGTGTAAGCTCCTCTGGTACAGAGACTGATGTGATTGGCTCAGTGTTCTCTGTACAGCACTGCAGTATATGTTAGAGCTACATAAACATATAATAATAATTGTGTGACTGTGGTGGGGGGACAATGACATTAGAGTGTAAGCTCCTGTGGTGCAGAGGCTCCTTTCATTAAGCTGTAACAATCATGATTTACATTCATTCCATATTTGAGGAACATTTATATTCTTTCCTCCCTCCGCTCCAGAAATCCTCCAGAACTTTACAATTTCTCACATGCCTCCCCCCTCTCTCTAAATCCAGCCATTAATCCGCCCAGCATGCCGGAGGGCCGGTTCCCAGGCCGCCCGCGGGGAGGGCAAGGCTGCCCCTACAGTGCGGGGTTTCATAGCTGGAGTCATATTTTTGCTATGAATATGAGAAAATAACTCTCTGGGCTATTCCCACCTCCGGCCCGCCGTATCCTATATATCTATATCTTCTAATATTTCTCTCATCTGTCTCCAGCTGGAGGTGGAAGGCGGCTGGAGGAAACCGTCTCGCGCTCCTCGCTAAAACCACCCAGATTGTGGGATTTTATTGGTAATGTCCACCCGGCCCAACCGGATTTGTGACAGCGGCACCGCGGAAAATCCACTTAGTTCAAGAACTGACCCGACTTATCGATTCGAGGGCCGGAGACCGAGAGGAGGCCGGGGGGCAGCGGCTGGACTCCAATATACACCATACTAGTCTATAATATATATACTAAATGTATATACCAGTCTACAATATATATACTAAGAAATAAAGAAGACTGAGCGCTGGGACAGTGATGTTCTGTAAAAAAATAGTGTGTGTTGTAATGTTATTGCTACCAAAAAATGAAAGACGACTTTATACTGAAGGATAAATAAAGAGAAAAAATAAAGGATACCGAGTGCTGCAACATTGTTGCTGTTTAATATATACACAGTGTATATATAGTTACTATGTAATATTCTCTCTCTATCTCTCTAATTTTTTTTCCTCTCTTTTCTTTTTCTGTTTTTTTTTCTCTTTGTCTTTCTTTCTCTCTCTTTTGCTTTCTCTATTTTTCTCTTTACCTTTCTTTTTTCTTTCTCTCCCTCTTTTTTCTGTTTCTCTTCTTTTCTCTCTTCCTCTCATTTCTCTCTCTTTTTCTTTTTCTCTCTTTTTTTCTTTCTCTCTCTTTTTTTCTTTACTTTTTTCTTTTCTTTTTCTTTTTTCCCTTCTCTCTCTCTCACTTTCTTTCTCTTCCTTTTTCTCTTTCTTTCCCTCTCTTTCTCTTCCCTTTTTCTTACTCTCTATCTTTCTTTTTCTCTCTCTTTGTTTCTTTTTCTCTTTACCTTTCTTTTTTTTTATCTCTCTCTTTTTTTCTTTACTTTCTCTCTTTTCTTTTTCTTTTTTTCTTCTCTCACTTTCTCACTTTCTTTCTTTTTCGTTCTTTCTCTCACTCGCTCTCTCTCTTTTCTCTTTCTCTTCCCTTTTTCTTACTCTCTATCTCTCTCTTTCTCTTTTTCTCTCCATTTCTTTTTCTCTTTACCTTTTCTTTTTCTCTCTCTTTGTTTCTTTTTCTCTTTACCTTTCTTTTTTTCTTTCTCTCTTTTTTTTTTTCTTTACCCTTTCTCTTTTCCTTCTCTCTCTCTCACTTTCTTTCTTTTTCTTTTTTGTTCTTTCTCTTACTCGCTCTCTCTTTCTCTTCTTTTTTCTCTTTCTTTCCCTCTCTTTCTCTTCCTCTCTTTCTCTTCCCTTTTCTTACTCTCTATCTTTTCCTTTCTTTCTTTCTTTCTTTCTTTCTTTCTTTCTTTCTCTACTTTTTTTTAAGAACATCAATGTTCAAGTGCTCAGTCTTTATTCTTCTTCTTGATTTTATTCCTCAGTATATATATTATAGAATAGTATAGAACATATTAGAGTACAGCAGCTGTCCCCAACCTCCTATATACAATGTACCATACACCAGTACAAAGTAATTATGTATCGTTGTTCTTTATTAGATATTGACAAATTACAATTGATTGACAGAGACTGAGGAGTGCGGTACACTTATACTTATAATATATATGTATCAACGCGTATATTTGTGTGTGTTGTAATGATATTGCTACTAAACAATAAAGAAGACAATATAAATATATATATATATGTATAATGAAGAATAAATAAAGAAGACTGAGTGATGTAACATTGTTGCTCTTTAATATTATATACAGTGTATATTTTATATACATATTAACATCAATGTTGCAGCAGTCTGTCGCCTTCATTCTTCTTCTTGATTTATTCCTCAGTGTATATATATATATATATATATATATATATATATATATATATATATATATATATATATATATTATAGAATAGTATAGTACATATTAGAGTACAGCAGCTGTCCCCGGCCTTTTACTGTACAAATACTGTAGTTGCATAGTAACTATGTATCATCGTTCTTGATTAGATGTTGAAAAATTACAGTTGATCGCCAGAGATTGAGAAGTGCAGTACACTATTTGTTAATATACAGTGCCTTGAAAAAGTATTCATACCCCTTGAAATTTCCCACATTTTGTCATGTTACAACCAAAAACATAAATGTATTTTATTGGGATTTTATGTGATAGACCAACACAAAGTGGCTCATAATGTGAAGTGGAAGGAAAATGATACATTATACAAATAAATCTGTGAAAAGTGTGGGGGGTACATTTGTATGGCGCCCCCCCCGGAGTCAATACTTTGTAGAACCCCCTTTCTCTACAATTACAGCTGCAAGTCTTTTTGGGGATGTCTCTACCAGCTTTGCACATCTAGAGAGGGACATTTCCGCCCATTCTTCTTCTTTGTAAAATATCTCAAGCTCTGTCAGATTGGATGAAGAGCGTCTGTGAACAGCAATTTTCAAGTCTTGCGATTCTAACACATGAATATGCTTTGATCTAAACCATTCCATTGTAGCTCTGGCTGGATGTTTCGGGTCGTTGTCCTGCTGGAAGGTGAACCTCCGCCCCGGTCTCAAGTCTTTTGCACTCTAACAGGTTTTCTTCTAAGATTGTCCTGTATTTGTCTCCATCCATCTTCCCATCAACTCTGACCAGCTTCCCTGTCCCTGCTGAAGAAAAGCATCCCCACACCATGATGCTGCCACCACCATGTTTCACGGTGGGGATGGTGTGTTCAGGGTGATGTGCAGTGTTAGTTTTCCTCCACACATAGTGTTTTGCTTTTAGGCCAAAAAGTTGAATTTTGGTCTCATCTGACCAGAGCACCTTCTTCCACATGTTTGCTGTGTCCCCCACATGGCTTCTCACAAACTACAAACAGGACTTCTTATGACTTTCTTTCACCAATGTCTTTCTTCTTGTCACTCTTCCATAAAGGTCAGATTTGTGGAGAACACGACTAATAGTTGTCCTGTGGACAGATTCTCCCACCTGAGCTGTGGATCTCTGCAGCTCCTC